>VDFB02066156.1:0-187496 GCA_007258455.2 Sequoia sempervirens
GCTATAAATACAGCTCTTGGGCTACAAGAAAAGGATCCCAACGAATGTAATCTTACTCTACAGGTTTCCAAAGCACTCAAGCATCCAATTCATCCAACAATCATCCAGCAACCATCCAGCATCCATCCAGCTTCAGCATTTGCAGCCATGGCTGCCATTAGCATAGAGTTTGCATATTTAGATTAAAATAGAGTAGCATAATCTCATTTCTCATTTTTTAAGTGTCACTTAATAGTTTAATTAGCTTAAGAATCTGAGAGCCAAGTAAATTAGAGAAGTCTTTAGAGTTAGAGAGCAATAGGATAGCATTTTGAAGCTTTTTAGTTTAATTTAGTTTAAATTCATTGAGTTTTAGATACAATTATCTTATTTAGAAGTGTAGATGCATAGTTTAGCTTGTTTCCCACATTCTACAGCTTACAAAATGGCGCCCACCGTGGGGCTATACCTCGTATTTTGCTAATTTTTGAAAATATTGTCGTACAGGAATCGGCGTAAAAGTTTTCGCAGGATCGAGAGTTTTTACAGCGCGCCAGGATTCTGTTTTAGCACGCCAGGTTCTTGTTCCAGCGCGCCCGGTAACTATTCCAGCGCGCCCGGTCACTGTTCTAGCGCGCCTGGTTTCTGTTCCAGTGCGCCACTTCTTTTCATTTAAAGTCATTTCTTTCATCTGGATCCGACGCGTCCGCGGCCAGATTTCATTTATTTCTTTCTGTTTGGTTAAAATTTACCAATCCTAGGGTAGAAACAATAAAATTTACCAATCCTAGGATAGAAATGGATAAAATTTACCAATCATAGGATAGAAATGGATTAAAAATGTACCAATCCTAGGATAGAAACATCACACTTCTTTTGAGGTTTTAAAAATTGAACATCTTGCTTGTCATGGAGCAATATCTCCATTAGAAGTAAATCATTTGTCTTTTGGGCTTAAAAAGAACAAAATCTTGCTGTGTTTGGGTGACAGGTTTATGCTCTCCCCTTAACTGGGTGCATCAGAATACCAGACTCACCATTTACTTTATGCAATTTTATGCTTTTGTTAAAACCTTTAGACAGGCCTGCCGTAGTGGGAAAAAGTACTCACCCTACGGGAACGACCTGAGTGGGGACAGCCAAAAGCCATGGTATTCCAACCCACTTTAAAATTTATGTGAATTTGGGGAAACCCTCTTTCAACGGAAGTGCGCAGGATAACCATCCCCAAAATCTTTGTTTTAAAGATTGGGAGGTCTCTCGAGGGAGTTTATCCATTTGCCGCTCCGAACGGAAACCCTATCTAAGAACCTAGAACTAGAAGCACGCTTGTCAGTTTCCAAACATTGTAATACTCGGCGGTGCAGGGGCGGGGAAGAATCTACCCTCAAGCACTCACCATATAATTGCCAAGGACTGTTTGCTCAGGGGATCCGATATCCACTTCCGTCACTCTGAGTACGCACCTGGAAAAGACAAAAACATGGGCGCCCTCTAGGGGGTGACATGGCTGTGTGATTCGACGCAATTCCAAGCTGTGGGCCGTTCGAGTATATAACGATGACCTTTTATCTCTAGGAGTGAGTCTATTTGGATTGTCTTATCTTGTTATCAAACCAGTAAAAATCAAGAAGAATCATTGATTCTTGAGAACATACACTACTTGTTTAGATTCTAGGATTTTAAATACAACCACTCTATTCTTGATTGCTGTGTTTTCTATCATTAAACTCAGATAAGATCATCACAAAAATCCTAAAAAATCAAAACACTTGTGGATTTCTCATGATTCGAGATTGGGTATCCACCAAGTTTGTCAAGAAATCTCTTGCCAAACGAATCCAAAAACCAAAGAGGACACTTGCCTATAAACAACTCACAAGAAAACAAAGGTTTCTATATCAAAGCAGGAAAGTTCTACTCCAACATCGAACTTTTATTCATAGGTATCACGATTTCTCTAGAGGTTATATAGATGACTACGCCGTAGCTCCCTTAGACTCACAAGCATACTTTCAAAGAAGAGCTCTTAGGCAACATCACAATCATAGTCAGAGAATTCGTCCTGAATACATCCCACAATCGGCCATCCAATATGATACCAGACCAAGTGAGTTTCATAGAATAAGATAGTTTTTTTTCTATCTTAAACCCCTTCAGGTCATAGTTTTAGCGCGCCCGGTTTCTGTTTCAGCGCGCTTGGTATCTATTTTAGCGCTCCCGGAATCTGTTTTAGCACGCCCGGTTCCTATCTCAGCTTTTGTATCTCTGTTTTAGCGCGCCCGGTATCTATTTTAGCGCCTCTAGCATCTGTTTTCGCGCGCCTGGTTTCTGTTTTAGCGCGCCTGGTCTCTATTTTAGCGCGCCTGATTTCTGTTTCAGCGCGCCTAGTCTCTATTTTAGCACGCCCGGTATCTATTTTAGCGCGCCATAAAACCCAAAAAATAGAGAGTTAATAGGGCATTTTGTCAGCTTTCCCATATCAAATACAAGGTTTCTATCAGTTCAAAACAATTTTTTTACAGTCCAGAACACAATAGTCATACAAAAAGAAAAGCTTTACCCCTATACCTAGATCTTGCAGCATCTTGCATAGTGTCGTTATCACCAAAATCTGAGATTTTCTGTCAAAATTTCCCTATCAAGGATTCTATCATCCTTTCATCACGAAACTAGACAAAACAAAATCAGATTTTAAATCAACAACCTTGACACTTATCCAATCAAATCCAAGATCAAAGTCTAGGGTAAACCTTTTAACGTTTGTATGCCTATCTTCACACGAGCAGCATATCAAAAACAACAAGAACAAGAAAATGAAAAAATAGCAGCCATGACTGAAGAAAACCCTTGGGGATGATATAGCAACACTGATCCTCTTATTAACTCACATGAGAAGGAAATAACTGCAGAAGAAATCGAGAAAGTGCAACAAGACCCTCATTTCCATAAATTTATGGAAAAGATGCTAGAGCAAGACATGGAAAAGTATCTTCTCTTATTAGCTGACAAAGGTGCTAAGCTTCCTAAAGACTTTGATGTCAATCAACTCAAGGAAGCAACCACACCTAACTCAACTAATATAGAGAATCCAAATCAAATAGATGCTTTGACAAGACAAATCCAACAGTTACAATTACAATTCCAGAATATCCAACAAGGGCCAACAAAGAGGTATCTATTACAATACATTTGCCCTTATTCCAGAATTTTGAGCTATGAGCATAGAGTTCGCACACGAGGACTCTTACTTATTACGGTTATTCCCAAGAAGCCTAGGAAACACTTGCATGGAGTGGTTTTCTAAATTAGAACCTGGAATTCAATCCTTTGAGGAACTAATCAATAGGTTCATAACACACTTCTCATTCAACATCCAACATGGGGTAACCTTAAAAGAACTTTACAACACCAAACAAACAAAGGGCGAAAAGTTTCTCTCTTTTCTCCAACGATGGAGAAGGCTATTTGCTAAATACCCTAGATCTATTCCTGAAGAGGAGAAGATAGAGATGTTCATTGATAACTTAGTAGATGACATGAATTATAGATTGGACTTACAATGTCCATCCACATTTGAACAAGTTATCGAAAAAGGGCTTAAAATCGAAGAGGCTCTAATCAAAAGAGGAACAATCAAACATTTCACTGAAGGTTCAAACAATAACCATTCCTCTAACAGCAACAACGAAAAGCCAAGATTTTGGCAAAAGAACAAGAATACTGATACCATGATCGATGCACATACATCTAAACCAGTATTCACCTTGACACCAACTACTACAAACAAACAAAACAATGGTTTTAATATCAAACAAAGTAGTGACCAAGGAAATAATCAAAACAGTGGAGAAACGAAAACCCAATCATTCCAACGACCCTCCAATAAACGAAAATTCACGCCATTAGGACAATCGTTGGAATCAGTCCTCAAAGAACTTTTAAACGAAAAACTCATTCAAGTGCAAGAAGCTAGAAATTGGGACCCTCAAGTCAAACCATCATGGTGGAATGACTTACATTACTGTCACTATCATCAAAATAAAGGTCACATGACTGAAAATTGTTGGCAATTAAAACATGTGGTACAAGACCTCATAGATCAAAAGAAAGTATTCGTAGAGGGCCCTCAAACAAACAAGGATCATACAACATTCAAAAATCCTCTACCCAATTATCAAAAGGGAGAATCTTCTTCCACAAACACCAAAGGTAAGAACGTTGGTTATGTTTATGACGCAACAATCCTTTGTTTTTCTGCTGCCAAAGAGGATGAAGAGTTATGCAATCAAATCAATCAGAACAACGACATTACATCTACCAATTTGGTACAACATATGGACAAATCCGAAAACCAAATCAATGTAGTCACACTCAAAGGGAAACAAGAGTACCAACCGGTTAATGCCACAACAAGGGCACAATCCAAAGTTATATTGAAAGGAGCATCAATATCATCCCCATCAGTGGATCCCCCCTCCAATCAATATAATCTCATCGATCAATTGCAGAAAATACCGGCACAAATATCAATCTTGGAACTTTTGAAGATTTCCCCATCACACAAAGAGGTTCTTGAACAAGCTCTCATATCAACTACAGTACCTAACAATCTGGATGTGTGTCAATTCCAAGCTATGGTGGGACATCTATCTGCACCTCATTGCCTTTCATTTTCTGAACATGATGATGTATCACTCACCCACCCGCATAATTCCGCCCTTCACATTGAAGTCCTTATCCATAAACATCGTGTAAAACGTGTCCTGATAGATGGAGGGGCTGGTTTAAATATTTGTACCTTAAAGCTGATTCGTGCACTAGGATACTCAGATGAAGCCATTGATACCAGAAGAAAAATCACAATCAAAGCATATGATGAAGAAGAAAGGTCCTCTACAGGATTGATCATATTACCCATTCAAGTTGGGCCTATTGTCCAAAAAGTGGTTTGCCAAGTCTTAGATAGGGAACTGACATACAACATACTGTTGGGATGCCCTTGGATCCATGATATGCAAGCAGTACCGTCTACCTATCATCAATGCCTAAAATTTCCCGTCAATGGACAGGAGGTAACAATCACAGCAGACTACAATGACACCCAAGCTTGTCATACATTGAAGACATCTCAGGATACATTCATACCTAACAATAGAGAAGTTGGCACATCAGATAGTGAGCAACAACAAAGCTTCATTTCAAAGTGGCTTCCAAAACAACAAAGATCACAAGAGATAAGGGTGGCACAATCTAACCCTTCAAATGTTGAAGAACAATTGGCTCCACTCTCACATCAATTCACCAAAGAAGTACAGATAAGTGACAAAGGAATAAGTGAATATGGTGTTGGACACTCATTCCATCTATCACAAATGTTACCCTCCTTACAAACACATGGACAGCCATCCACAAACACCCACACTTCACAACAATCTACAACAGCATTAGATGGCAGATTTGTAAAAGCTGGGAGCTTAGATGAAGAATCAGAAGATAAGGCCATACTAAATTGGCTTTATAAGGATGAGGAAGCCCCCGCTTCCACAAGTAACATCATAGAGACAACTCAATATGGGAAAGGAAAAACTATTCTTGAGAAGATGGGATATTCAGGACAGGGACCTCTTGGGTTAAGGAAACAAGGCATAACATAACCAATCCAGCCTCTTACGCTCCAACATAAGGATAAAACTGGACTAGGATACATAGAAAAAGCAAGAGCAGAAATCACCAATAAAACTGTGGAGCGTATTCTTCAAATAAGAGATAATTCTGAAACAGATTCAAATGAGTATGAGTGGGACAACTTATCAGAAGTTTCCTATGAAGATATTCAGATTGATATTATCAAAAAGTATACCCCCAATCACGAGGAGGGTCAAAGCTCAAGTTTTAATCCTATTGTCTTTGAAACGCAAAATTTCGATGACTCAAGTGAAGATGAACGGACATCGATTGAGATAAATGATGTGGAAGAAAATACCTTTGTAGGCCTCGACATAACCATAGACAACCTAGACGACATTTCCGTCCGAGCTTTCACAATCGCTGACCTCAACCCATCTAATGATTCATTGCCTTTACTACATCCCGAACTTATCGAATGGGAAGCCCAACATCCTATTAATCTCCCTGTTTTTGACAATGATTCCTCCATTATTAACTACCTTTGCTGTGAGGAATCCGATGCTTGTTCTACCAATACTTCTTTTAATGATGCTTTTAGGCAGGAGGATGCCAAACCTTCCAGTTGCAAAAATATGAAAGAAAAAAATGGATCTAATGGTGAAAACCATTCTATGGCAGTATTTGATCCTAAAATAGTAAAAATAAAGAACGCATCCGATGGCGAAAACCTCATTGAGGCACCAAAGGATGGAAGGTTTGACATTCTCCCACAACATTACCATGAAAGATCATCAGTGTTAATAGAACCCACACAGTCTATTAATATTGGCACAGCGGAAAAAGCAAGAATATTACACCTGGCCGCATCCATGACAAATACAGAAAAGCCAGATTTTATCAAATTCTTTGAAGAACGATGCATCAATTTTGCTTGGTCATACTCTGACATGCCAGGCTTGGACATAGATCTCATTATGCATCACTTATCCTTACCAGCTGGCACTAAACCAGTAAAACAGAAGCTGAGAAAAATGCATCCACATGTTGCATTATTAGTGAAAAATGACTTGAAGAAATTACTAGATGCTGGATTCATCAGATCTATTGACTATGCGGAATGGATATCCAACATTGTGCCTGTTTCAAAGCCGGATAACACCATCAGAATATGTACTGATTTCTGGGATTTAAATAAAGCATGTCCAAAGGATGATTTTCCTTTGCCAAACATAGACATGATTGTAGATCTCACAGCCGGCCATAAAATGCTATCACTCATGGATGGATTTTCAGGATACAATCAAATCAAGATAGCTCCTGAAGACCAAGAAAAGACAGCCTTTACATGTCCATGGGGCACTTTTTGCTGGAACGTCATGCCTTTTGGGTTAAAGAATGCAGGAGCTACATACCAGCGGGCTATGACAACAATCTTCCACGACATGATGCATACCTTCATGGAGGACTATGTGGACGACATCTTAGCCAAATCTTACACCAGGGAAGGACATCTAGAGATATTGGCCAAAATATTTGACAGGTTGGAAAAATTCAAAGTCAGATTGAATCCAAAGAAATGTGCCTTTGGAGTAACATCAGCAAAGCTCCTAGGATACATAGTTTCTACAAAGGGAATTGAAGTAGATCCGGCAAAAGTCCAGGCCATTATGGAAATGCCACCTCCTAAGAATATCAGCACATTAAGATCTCTACAAGGCCGACTACAGTCCATCAGAAGATTCATCTCCCAACTAGCAGATCGGTGTCATCCGTTCAACCATCTCTTGCATAAAAATGTACCTTTCAAATGGGATGAACAGTGTGAGAGTACCTTCAATCAAATCAAGCATTATCTGATGACGCCACCAATCTTGGTACCACCCAGTGAAGACAAGCCATTATTGTTATATATTGCAACAACAGACATTTCTTTAGGAGCCTTGCTAGCACAAGAGGATAAAGAAGGAAAGGAACAGGCTATATACTATATCAGCAGGACACTCAATGGACATGAAGTAAACTACACCTTCGTTGAAAAATCATGCTTAGCAGTAGTATTTGCAACACAAAAATTGCGACACTATATGCTTACTCACACTATCAAGCTTGTTGCAAAAATTGATCCTCTCAAGTATTTACTGAGCAAAGCAGCTTTAACAGGAAGGTTGGCAAAGTGGGTCATGCTCCTCAGTGAGTTTGATATTCAGTATGTGGAAAGGCGAGCTATCAAAGGACAAGCCATCGCCGATCAATTAGCAAAAGCTCCATTATCTGATAGTCATCATATGACCATGGAATTTCCTGATGTAGATATCTCAATGTCACAACACAACCATGGCAACTCTACTTCGATGGATCCTACACACAACATGGATCAGGAGCAGGAATTCTATTTGTCACACCTCTTGGGCACACAATCCCAATCATACAGGCTTACCTTCCGTTGCACTAACAATGTGGCAGAATATGAAGCTTTGATCCTTGGAATTAAAGTGGCTATTGAATGGAAAAAAAAAAACTACAGGTGTATGGAGACTCCCAGTTAATCATCTATCAAGTCAAACAATGATTATCAAACTAAGGATGACACACTGATTTTGTACAAGATGCTGGTGGATGACCTACGAAAGTACTTCATAGAAATCAAATTTGAGCAGATACCAAGATCAGAGAACAAAGAAATAGATGCCATGGCCACAATAGCATCTCTTCTACAAATGCCTGAAACGCAAGATCGTTATCGATTTATTGTAGAACAAGTATCAAACCCTACATACGCAAATCCCAAATCCCAAACCATAAGCCTTTTGGATAGTGTCCAATCCTCCATTTATGGAGAAATTTATACTTATCTGAAAGATAATATCTTACCACCAGATCTTTCTTGCAACCAAAAGCGCAACTTCATACGCCAATCCGCCAAACATACCATTATTGCTGATACCCTTTACCGTCGAGGCCTAGATGGTACTCTTTTACGTTGTTTAGAACATGACGAATCCACTTCCGCTTTACATGAGGTTCATGAAGGAATTTGTGGTACACATTCAAGTGGATTATCTTTAGCCAAGAAACTCCTTCGTTTGGGGTATTACTGGCCACACATGGAGCAAGAGTCTTATCACTTTGTCAAAAGATGTTCAAAATGCCAGATCCATGGCAATCTTATACATGCACCAGCACAGGAGCTGCATCCATTTGCAACTACATGGCCTTTCTGTCAGTGGGGACTAGACTTGGTAGGGAAAATTCACCCATCTTCATCTAATGGACACAAATTCATTATCACAGCAACCGAATATTTTACAAAATGGGTGGAGGCAGTTCCCTTAACCACAATCACTGGAAAGCAAATATCATCTTTCATTCTTAATTATCTCATTTGTAGATATGGGATACCCCAGTCAATCATCACAGATAATGGCAGGCCTTTCAAGAACCAAGACGTCCAAGAACTATGTGAAAAGTTCCACATCCAACATCGCTTTTCAACCCCATATTACCCTCAAGGTAATGGACAGGCAGAAGCTTCAAATAAAACAATCCTCAAAATTCTCAAGAAGACTGTAAATGAAGTGGGACGTGATTGGCACGTTCAGCTAAATCCTGCTCTTTGGGCTTACAGGACTAGTATCAGAACACCAACATGAGCTACACCATATGCTCTTGTCTATGGATCAGAAGCAATACTACCTATTGAGGTAGAAATTCCATCCCTTCGAGTCTCACTAAAGGGACTCATTTCAGATGAAGATTATAGGGTCTCTAGACTTCAGGAATTAGAGCTACTTGATGAACGTCGACAACAAGCTGTTAATCATTTGACAGCCTATCAACAAAGGATGTCTAGAAACTATAATCATAGGGTTAAACCTAGAGTCTTCCAGATTGGAGACTTGGTCCTACGGGAAAACCCTAGAAATCAAGCAGACAGAGAAAAGAAGGGAAAGTTTGAACCTAACTGGATAGGACCTTATGTAATCATATCAGTCTATGGATCAGGAGCATATCGACTGTCTACACCAGAGGGAGACATGTTGGAGGAGCCCATGAACAGCATTCATCTCCGGCGATTCTACACTTGAGGATATCTAGTGCACGATCAATAAAGTTGTCTCGATGAAAACCTGGCAAACAGGCGTCATGATGACAGAAAAAAAAAAAAAGAGGACACAATAAAAACAAGTGATGAAAACCTGGCAAATAGGCGTTACTTGTGATTTTCACCAAAACTCCTCTATCTATTGGGTACAGTGTTGTTACGATTGTTTCCTTTCATATCATTTCCATCTATCATTTGAGATTATCACTATCCATATCATAGCAAGGATACCATGTTTTACCCTAGCTTGGGGGCAACATCCTAATGTTATCTGGTACAAGTAGACTTTCAGCTTGCATGGAAGGGCAGTTAAACATAACAACATCAAGTGGCACCCCATCAAAATTCAAAAACATCAGAAAATCCAAAATCCAAAAACATCAGAAAATTCAAAATCCAAAAACATCAGAAAATTCAAAACAAAAACATTAGAAAATCCAAAATCCAAAAACATCAGAAAATCAAATCCAAAAAACATCAGAAAATCCAAAATCCAAAAACATCAGAAAATCCAAAAACACAAAAATAGAGTCTGCATAAGTCAAAAGTGGAGTCTGTGTCAGTCGAACTACGTGGTCTCTGCGTGTATAACGTAGGCAAGACTAATCTTTGATTAGTCCCCGAGACCCCTAGGATAGGTAATTAGGTCGCATCACTTGGTCAAAACATTTGGGAAAATCATGCACACATCAGCACACACATCTCGACACTGATGATCTAATCTGAATAATGATTTGAAAATACATTAAGTAGAATTTGAATTGTTGTGCTTTTTATCATTTGATTATCATTTCTTTGGAGCAACTCAATGATGTATTGAACTAGAGATGTAAGGAAGAAGAATGATATCTTTTCTTTGTCTGCTATTTGTGAATTAGTCATTATTGTTTTGTGAATTGTCGCGGGAAATGCTCTACCAAGTATCATGGATGACATTTAAATTCACTTAAGAAAATGATTAATTCTTGTTTGTTTACGCAAGAAATGCTCAGGTCATCATTGGTCTATCTTATACCATGATGCTTATGTTCGCTTGCAATATCAAAAATCATGAAAGAAATACTTAGGTCATCATTGGTCTATCTCATATCATTGATGCTTGTATTCGCTTTCAACATTTTAAAAATAAAGCTCAGTGATGATACAAAGCAGATTAAATAATTATTAAAGTGACACTTAGATTTGCATTGATAAAATAGGCATTTGCATGGTTAACATAGATTGCATTCATGATAATACATCTGCAGAGTACTGATGGCACAAGTTACAATGATTCAATCACAAATGATGTTATCTTTTCTTACTAAAGACTGAGTATACTTGACACATGCATATGGGATCATATCTTCATCTCATCATTCCACAATAAAGATCTCATTTCGTGACATCATATATACACGTTATGTTACACCATTTCATTTATCATTACATATTCATCATACATCATGGCATTCCATCTCATTACATATCATTTACATCTCACCTATTATTACATTTCATTAAATCCATACATCATTTACATTTACATCTCACCTATCATACATCATTACATTTCATTAAATCCATACATCATTTACATTTACATCATCACATATTCATCATACATCATTCAAATCCATTTACATTACATTTCATTTACATTTACTTTACATTTCATTTATAGTTACATCTCATCATTCATTAAACATCATCTACTCATCTATCATTACAATTAAATCACATTTCATCGTAAATCATTCTATTCACATCTCATTATTTATCATTTATCACATTTCATTTACATACATCATTACATTTTACATTTCATTTATTCATCATCCATTTATCACATGTCACATTTTACAATTCATTTCACATATTCACATATCACATCTTCATTTATTACATTTTCCATACATCATCCATCACATTTTATCTATCATACATATCATAAGAAAAGAAATACATCGTCAATATCATTTCATCCATCACATCAATACATCATAAAATCCACACATCCATCACATCAATACATCATAAAATCCACACATCCATCACATCAATACATCATAAAATCAATGCATCCATCACATAAATCATGTCAAAACATATCATGAATCAATCGAACCGCTGCACATATATATCTCATCAAGTGTCAAGTATACAATGAAGTCTGAAAAGAATGAAAATGACATCATGTCAACAAATAGCTGTAACAATCTCTCAATGGGTACGCATATACATATCAGGTAGTACTCCCACTAGAAGGAGCAGGTCTCGCACCAGTATCTGTACCACCACCAGACGTCCCAGGATCTCTCGGATCTCTCGGAAGAGGCTGTGTCACACCTCTGCTCACTGTCCTAGACCGACTCCTCCCTGAGCGCGACTGTGCATAGCTGACTCTCTACTCTGTGGGGCATAGCTCATGGTAGTGGCTCCGGTAGAACTCAATCTCAGCACCGGCTCGCATGGCCTCTCGCATATAATCCGCTACAGAGGTCCCATCTGCCACTCTCTGTAACCTCTCTGTAGTCGCCTGTGCTATCTCAGCTGTCCGTCTAATGGTATCCTGCATTTTTACAGCGCGCCAGGATTCTGTTTTAGCGCGCCAGGTTCTTGTTCCAGCGTGCCCGGTAACTGTTCCAGCGCGCCGGGTTTCTGTTCCAGCGCGCCCGGTCACTGTTCTAGCGCGCCTGGTTTCTGTTCCAGCGCGCCACTTCTTTTCATTTAATGTCATTTCTTTCATCTAGATTCGACGCGTCCGTGGCCAGATTTCATTTATTTCTTTCTGTTTGGTTAAAATTTACCAATCCTAGGGTAGAAACAATAAAATTTACCAATCCTAGGATAGAAATGGATAAAATTTACCAATCATAGGATAGAAATGGATTAAAAATGTACCAATCCTAGGATAGAAACATCACACTTCTTTTGAGGTTTTAAAAATTGAACATCTTGCTTGTCATGGAGCAATATCTCCATTAGAAGTAAATCATGTCTTTTGGGCTTAAAAAGAACAAAATCTTGCTGTGTTTGGGTGATAGGTTTATGCTCTCTCCTTAACTGGGTGCATCAGAATACCAGACTCACCATTTACTTTATGCAATTTTATGCTTTTGTTAAAACCTTTAGACAGGCCTGCCATAGTGGGAAAAAGTACTCACCCTACGGGAACGACCTGAGTGGGGATAGCCAAAAGCCATGGTATTCCAACCCACTTTAAAATTTATGTGAATTTGGGAAAACCCTCTTTCAATGGAAGTACGCAGGATAACCATCCCCAAAATCTTTGTTTTAAAGATTGGGAGGTCTCTCGAGGGAGTTTATCCATTTGCCGCTCCGAACGGAAACCCTATCTAAGAACTTAGAACTAGAAGCACGCTTGTCAGTTTCCGAACATTGTAATACTCGGCGGTGCAGGGGCGGGGAAGAATCTACCCTCAAGCACTCACCATATAATTGCCAAGGACTGTTTGCTCAGGGGATCCGGTATCCACTTCCGTCACTCTGAGTACGCACCTGGAAAAGACAAAAACACGGGCGCCCTCTAGGGGGTGACATGGCTGTGTGAGTCGACGCAATTCCAAGCTGTGGGCCATTCGAGTATATAACGATGACCTTTTGTCTCTAGGAGTGAGTCTGTTTGGATTGTCTTATCTTGTTATCAAACCAGTAAAAATCAAGAAGAATCATTGATTCTTGAGAACATACACTACTTGTTTAGATTCTAGGATTTTAAATACAACCACTCTATTCTTGATTGCTGTGTTTTCTATCATTAAACTCAGATAAGATCATCACAAAAATCCTAAAAAATCAAAACACTTGTGGATTTCTCATGATTCGAGATTGGGTATCCACCAAGTTTGTCAAGAAATCTCTTGCCAAACGAATCCAAAAACCAAAGAGGACACTTGCCTACAAACAACTCCTAAGAAAACAAAGGTTTCTATATCAAAGCAGGAAAGTTCTACTCCAACATCGAACTTTTATTCATAGGTATCACGATTTCTCTAGAGGTTATACAGACGACTACGCCGTAGCTCCCTTAGACTCACAAGCATACTTTCAAAGAAGAGCTCTTAGGCAACATCACAATCATAGTCAGAGAATTCGTCTTGAATACATCCCACAACCGGCCATCCAATATGATACCAGACCAAGTGAGTTTCATAGAATAAGATAATTTTTTTCTGTCTTAAACCCCTTCAGGTCATAGTTTTAGCGCGCCCGGTTTCTGTTTCAGCGCGCTTGGTATCTGTTTTAGCGCTCCCGGAATTTGTTTCAGCGCGCTCGGTTCCTGTCTCAGCTTTTGTATCTATGTTTTAGCACGCCCGGTATCTATTTTAGCGTCTCTAGCATCTGTTTTTGCGCGCCTGGTCTCTGTTTTAGCGCGCCTAGTCTCTGTTTTAGCACGCCTGATTTCTGTTTCAGCTCGCCTAGTCTCTGTTTTAGCGCGCCCGGTATCTGTTTTAGCGCGCCATAAAACCCAAAAAATAGAGAGTTAATAGGGCATTTTGTCAGCTTGCCCATATCAAATACAAGGTTTCTATCAGTTCAAAATAATTTTTTTACAGTCCAGAACACAATAGTCATACAAAAAGAAAAGTTTTACCCCTATACCTAGATCTTGCAGCATCTTGCATAGTGTCGTTATCACCAAAATCTGAGATTTTTTGTCAAAATTTCCCTATCAAGGATTCTATCATCCTTTCATCATGAAACTAGACAAAACAAAATCAGATTTTAAATCAACAACCTTGACACTTATCCAATCAAATCCAAGATCAAAGTCTAGGGTAAACCTTTTAACGTTTGTTTGCCTATCTTCACACGAGCAGCATATAAAAAACAACAAGAACAAGAAAACGAAAAAATAGCAGCCATGACTGAAGAAAACCCTTGGGGACGATATAGCAACACTGATCCTCTTATTAACTCACATGAGAAGGAAATAACTGCAGAAAAAGTCGAGAAAGTGCAACAAGACCCTCATTTCCATAAATTTATGGAAAAGATGCTAGAGCAAGACATATAAAAGTATCTTCTCTTATTAGCTGACAAAGGTGCTAAGCTTCCTAAAGACTTTGATGTCAATCAACTCAAGGAAGCAACCACACCTAACTCAATCTACAATGAAGTCTGAAAAGAATGAAAATGACATCATGTCAACAAATAGCTGTATCAATCTCTCAATGGGTACACATATACATATCAGGTAGTACTCTCACCAGGAGCAGGTCTCGCACCAGTATCTGTACCACCACCAGACGTCCCAGGATCTCTCGAATCTCTCAGAAGAGGCTGTGTCACACCTCTGCTCACTGTCCTAGACCGACTCCTCCCTGAGCGCAACTGTGCATAGCTGACTCTCTGCTCTGTGGGGCATAGCTCATGGTAGCGGCTCCGGTAGAACTCAATCTCAGCACCGGCTCGCATGGCCTCTCGCATATAATTTGCTACAGAGGTCCCATCTGCCACTCTCTGTAACCTCTCTACAGTCGCCTGTGCTATCTCATCTGTCCGTCTAATGGTATCCCGCTCTACAGTCAAAGCCGTGATCTGCGCCTGGGCTGTGGACAATTGTGCTTGTAATCCTGTCACCTGAGCCTGTGCGGTCACTACTGCCTGTAATGCCCCATCTCTCTCACTAATCAGAGATGTGATCTGGGTCTGAGCAGTGGCTAACTTTGCCTACGTCTGAGCCTGAGTCTGAGCTAATAAACCCTGTAATTGTGCTAGCTGACCCTGCAATGTCTGCACCTGCACCTGTAAGCCGGCCACCTCTGAGGGATCTGCCGATGAAGATGTAACAGCCTGCCTCTTACGAGGCGCACTGGAGGATGGCTCTGATAAACCTGCTACGCTCGGTCCCCTCCCATCTCTGCCATCATCGTCACTGCTATCCTCACTGCTGTCAGTCTCTGAGCTACTCTCCACATCGACATCAACATCCTCCTCTCTCCCCCGTCGCTGACCGACCTGAATACCCCCTGCTGGTGCTATTGTTGGTGCTGCTGCTAGTGCTGCTGCCGGTACGGCTACCAGTATAGGTGCTGGCTCATCTGGAATGGTAATCCATGGAGGCGGGTGCAGAGCCAAATACTATCCATACTCAGGTGTAATGGGTGCCTCGACAATGTCTCGTCGAACCTCCCACGCTGATGGCTGCAAAGCACGGTAACCCTCAACAAGTGCCCCGTAAGGCAAGCTAGGACCCCAATCAGGCACATCAATCCGTCGCCGTCCATAGTGGGCTACACCCTGTGGCATGCACTGCACAATACCGTACTGTCTGTACACCCGACGAAACAGGAAACGCTCCAAGACCCTAGGGCTCTTCCCGATCAAATACATGGAATCGGATAAGAACCCCAACTCAATATCATCGTTGTCCCAAGCATCACAGTCTAGGTACGGATGCCAGGTCACTGCCTCAATATCATCAACGATCTGTCTCCAATACTCAAGCTTCCCCATCATATGCTGGGTAGGCCTGCCTCTGTATCGAAAAACATACGGCCTCGTCGCTAGTCTGGCCAACACGGGTACAGGACGTGTAACAGCAATATGCTCCCAGGCCCATACCTGGAGAAGGGTAGCCCCTGCCGATAGACTGCTGCCGCCAAGATAAAAAATTCAATGCAAATCATGGTACAACTAGGCAAGCATGCACATGCCCCAAGCATATCTAGTCCTATGAACGACTAGACCCTCTAACACTCGACCCCATCCAAGAGATAGACCATTTGACTTCTTATCAGGACAAAAGAATCCACCAATAAAACCAGCCAAAACTGAAGGGAGTGGAGCATAAGCCTCATATATGTCAATCCATGGAATCCACTCCCCTGCAACATGAGGATCCTGAAAGACCCTCCGCATAGCCTCTACCCCACCAACCTCCTCCAAGTCGTGGACCACAATCTCTCCTACAAACGGTATGCGAAGAATACGCCATACATCCTCTAGCGTCACTGTCATCTCACCAGTAGGTAAATGAAATGTGTTGTGGTCACTATGCCACCTCTCTGCCAAAGCTGTCAATAGACCCCTATTGAGTCTAATATGGGGCATGTCCAACAATGTAGCCAAACCACAGGCAGCAATATGCTATCTCTCATAAGGAGACAGTCGTGAAATCATATCAAACGGCCAGGGGAACTGCTCCCGCACCTGGATCACATCCAACTGCTCCTGTACTCATGAAAAACAAAACATTTTAATCAAAATATCAAAAGATCATCAACAAATCAAAACATTGTGCTTTTTCCTATCAATCTATCAGATTATCAAGAAACCCTCACCTATAAATTGGGTTCAATCATTCAGAATGCATAATTATTCCTCGCCTATCATGAGGGTAATTATTATCAATCAAATAGATCTCGCTCATCATGAGATTGTTTCCCATATATTTTAGTCAAGATCAACACTAAAATAGACAGAATCAAAAACAAATCGACAAAAATCAAAATGCACAATGTTAAATCAATTTTTACCCAAAGCACTAGAAAATCAACCTAATGCACTAAAAAGTCTGGCGCGCTACAAAACTCCCCTTTGCGCGCTACAGAACAAACCCGGCGCGCTAAAAATTCTGTTGTGCTACAAAATTTCATGGAAGCACTATCAAACTGACCCCGCGCGCTAAAACTTCTGGCGCGCTGCAAAACCTACACGACGCGCTACGCTATTGACCGGACGCGCTAAATCTACGACGCGCTACAACAGAGCACATACGCGCTACAACGCGTTCCGTGTGCGCTAAAACTAAAAAATAAGTGCAAAATGCATCAAAATCAATGGCGCAAATTACGAGAAAAGTTTGAGGTACATACCGGAGGACCATAATCGGCCGGACGCTGGTAACGGCGCACACGCTCGAGTCGGTGGGTGTGGTATGGGATCGGCATCCTAGCTCTGATTGCTCTGGAGGGTCTCTATATCAAAATTTGTAAAAGTCAATGCACAAATGACTTTTGAAAATGACCTTCAGAGCATTTATAGGCTATTTTTTTTTTTTTTGGGAAATTTTATGGGATTTATTTATTTCTCATTCTGAGGAATTAATTCTTGTCAATCACTGGGGCATTTACAATCTTGTCGGGAGATAAATTGTTTCTTCATCAATTCATCATCAAACCATCATAAAAATTCAAAGTTTCTGAAAATTCATAAAATATCCAAAATTCATCAATTTATCTCCCGAGGGGGCATATATCACTATCTTTTCGAAATTCATCATCTGGGACAAGTCTGGGGCATGCTTTAAAACCTTTCATCAATACTGGCAGCTGAAGCAAAAACATTCGTTGAAACACTGTGTAAACACATCACTTCAAAGAGGGGAAAAATGTAGACACCTAAAAATGGTCTGGAGAATCCAATTAATCGAATATGCCTTATTTGATTAATTAATCTTAAATTCCTCTACTTAGTAAATAAATAGAAATATTTATTTATATTAAGTTCATTTATCAATTCTCCTATTTTTCTCTCCTAATTAAATAAACAAAATTAAAAACTTTGTTTTATTTAATTATTATCAATTTTATCACATTATTTCTCTCTTAATTAAATAAACAAAATTAAAAACTTTGTTTTATTTAATTATTATCATTATTTCTTCTATCTTAAAATTGAATACACAATTTAAATAATTCGTGTTATTTAATTTCACATTTCCTCTTAATTAAATAAAGATTGTCAAAAATCTTTTATTTAATTATCACTCTCCTTTAATTTAATAAAACCAAACCCTATAGTTTGATTTATTAAATTATTTATTCCTCATTTTTGCTAAATTTAAATAAATTAAAATTATTTAAATTTATTGCATAAAGTTTGCACTATTCCCTCACCAATAAATATTTATTTCTCACCAATCAAATTAATGGCACTGCCATTCACGGGAAAGCTTCAGGGAAAATCTACAGAAAGATCTCTCAACAACCTTCCACCCACCTTCCCTCTTATCTTGCCTGGTGTTTTCATGGGGAGAAACCATTCTCCATGATCAGCTCCTTCTCATCCCATGCCTTTGGATTCTCCAGAAGAAATCACAGCCCCTCATCCCGGTTTCTTGTACAATTGTGCTGCCGTGAAAGCTATAAATACAACTCTTGGGCTGTAAGAAAAGGATCCCAACGAACGTAATCTTACTCTGCAGGTTTCCAAAGCACTCAAGCATCCAAATCATCCAGCAACCATCCAGCATCCATCCAGCTTCAACATTTGCAGCCATGGCTGCCATTAGCATAGAGTTTGCATATTTAGATTAAAATAGAGTAGCATAATCTCATTTCTCATTCTCTAAGTGTCACTTAATAGTTTAATTAGCTTAAGAATCTGAGAGCTAAGTAAATTAGAGAAGTATTTAGAGTTAGAGAGCAATAGGATAGCATTTTGAAGCTTTTTAGTTTAATTTAGTTTAAATTCATTGAGTTTTAGATACAATTATCTTATTTAGAAGCGTAGATGCATAGTTTAGCTTGGCTAACTTTGTCTGCGTCTGAGCCTGAGTCTGAGCTAATAAACCCTGTAACTGTGCTAGCTGACTTTGCAATGTCTACACCTGCACCTGTAAGCCTACCACCTCTGAGGGATCTGCCAATGAAGATGTAACAGCCTGCCTCTTACGAGGCACACTGGAGGATGGCTCTGATAAACCTGCTACGCTTGGTCCCCTCCCATCTCCGCCATCATCGTCACTGCTATCCTCACTGCTGTCAGAACTGTCATCGCTGTCAGTCTCTGAGCTACTCTCCACATCGACATCAACATCCTCCTCTCTCCCCCGTTGCTGACCGACCTAAATACCCCCTGCTGGTGCTACTGGTGGTGCTGCTGCTAGTGCTGCTGCCAGTACGACTGCCGGTACAGGTGCTGGCTCATTTGGAATGGTAATCTGTGGAGGCGGGTGCAGAGCCAGATACTCTCCATACTCAAGTGTAATGGGTGCCTCGACAATGTCTCGTCGAACCTCCCACGTTGATGGCTGCAAAGCACGGTAACCCTCAACAAGTGCCCCGTAAGGAAAGCTAGGACCCCAATCAGGCACATCAATCCGTCGCCGTCCATAGTGGGCTACACCCTGTGGCATGCACTGCACAATACCGTACTGTCTGTACACTCGACGAAACAGGAAATGCTCCAAGACCCTGGGGCTCTTCCCGATCAAATACATGGAATCGAATAAGAACCCCAACTCAATATCATCGTCGTCCCAAGCATCACAGTCTAGGTACGGACGCCAGGTCACTGCCTCAATATCATCAATGATCCATCTCCAATACTCAAGCTTCCCCATCATATGCTGGGTAGGCCTGCCTCTGTATCGAAAAACATACGGCCTCGTCGCTGGTTTGGCCAACACGGGTACGAGACGTGTAACAACAATATGCTCCCAGGCCCATACCTGGAGAAGGGTAGCCCCTGCCAATAGACTGCTGCCGCCAAGATAAACAATCCAATGCAAATCATGGTACAACTGGGCAAGCATGCAATGCCCCAAGCATATCTAGTCTTATGAACGACTAGACCCTCTAACACTTGACCCCATCCAAGAGATTGACCCTTTGACCTCTTATCAGGACAAATGAATCCACCAATGAAACCAGCCAAAACTGAAGGGAGTGGAGCATAAGCCTCATATATGTCAATCCACGGAATCCACTCCCCTAAAACATGAGGATCCTGAAAGACCCTCCGCATAGCCTCTACCCCACCAACCTCCTCCGAGTTGTGGACCACAATCTCTCCTACAAACGGTATGCGAAGAATACGCCATACATCCTCGAGCGTCACTGTCATCTCACCAGTAGGTAAATGAAATGTGTTGTGGTCACTATGCCACCTCTCCGCCAAAGCTGTCAATAGACCCCTATTGAGTCTAATATGGGGCATGTCCAACAATGTAGCCAAACCATAGGCAGCAATATGCTGTCTCTCATCAGGAGACAGTCGTGAAATCATATCAAACGGCCAGGGGAACTGCTCTCGCACCTGGATCACATCCAACTGCTCCTGTACTCATGCAAAACAAAACATTTTAATCAGAATATCAAAAGATCATCAACAAATCAAAACATTGTGCTTTTTCCTATCAATCTATCAGATTATCAAGAAACCCTCATCTATAAATTAGGTTCAATCATTCAAAATGCATAATTATTCCTCGCCTATCATGAGGGTAATTATTATCAATCAAATAGATCTCGCTCATCATGAGATCGTTTCCCATATATTTTAGTCAAGATCAACACTAAAATAGACGGAATCAAAAACAAATCGACAAAAATCAAAACGCACAATGTTAAATCAATTTTTACCCAAAGCGCTACAAAATCAACCTAATGCGCTAAAAAGTCTGGCGCGCTACAAAACTCCCCTTGCGCGCTACAGAACAAACCCGGCGCGCTAAAAATTCTGTCGCGCTACAAAATTTCATGGAAGCGCTATCAAACTGACCCCGCGCGCTAAAACTTCTGGCGCGCTGCAAAACCTACACGACGCGCTACGCTATTGACCGGACGCGCTAAATCTACGACGCGCTACAACAGAGCACGACGCGCTACAACGCGTTCCGTGCGCGCTAAAACTAAAAAACAAGTGCAAAATGCATCAAAATCAATGGTGCAAATTACGAGAAAAGTTTGAGGTACATACCGGAGGACCATAATCGGCCGGACGCTGGTAACGGCGCACACGCTCGAGTCGGTGGGTGTGGTATGGGATTGGCATCCTAGCTCTGATTGCTCTGGAGGGTCTCTATCTCAAAATTTGTAAAAGTCAATGCACAAATGACTTTTGAAAATGACCTTTGGAGCATTTATAGGCTATTTTTTTGGGGGAATTTTATGGGATTTATTTATTTCTCATTCTGAGGAATTAATTCTTGTCAATCACTGGGGCATTTACAATCTTGTCGGGAGATAAATTGTTTCTTCATCAATTCATCATCAAACCATCATAAAAATTCAAAGTTTCTGAAAATTCATAAAATATCCAAAATTCATCAATTTATCTCCCGAGGGGGCATATATCACTATCTTTTCGAAATTCATCATCTGGGACAAGTCTGGGGCATGCTTTAAAACCTTTCGTCAATACTGGCAGCCGAAGCAAAAACATTCTTTGAAACACTGTGTAAACACATCACTTCAAAGAGGGGCAAAATGTAGACACCTAAAAATGGTCTGGAGAATCCAATTAATCGAATACGCCTTATTTGATTAATTAATCTTAAATTCCTCTACTTAGTAAATAAATAGAAATATTTATTTATATTAAGTTCATTTATCAATTCTCCTATTTTTCTCTCCTAATTAAATAAACAAAATTAAAAACTTTGTTTTATTTAATTATTATCAATTTTATCACATTATTTCTCTCTTAATTAAATAAACAAAATTAAAAACTTTGTTTTATTTAATTATTATCATTATTTCTTCTATCTTAAAATTGAATACACAATTTAAATAATTCGTGTTATTTAATTTCACATTTCCTCTTAATTAAATAAAGATTGTCAAAAATCTTTTATTTAATTATCACTCTCCTTTAATTTAATAAAACCAAACCCTATAGTTTGATTTATTAAATTATTTATTCCTCATTTTTGCTAAATTTAAATAAATTAAAATTATTTAAATTTATTGCATAAAGTTTGCACTATTCCCTCACCAATAAATATTTATTTCTCACCAATCAAATTAATGGCACTGCCATTCACGGAAAAGTTTTAACGAAAATTTGTAGGAAGATCTCTCAATAACCTTCCACCCACCTTCCCTCTTATCTTGCCTGGTGTTTTCATGGGGAGTAATCTATATAGGATCTAGGACTTATTGCTTACAGAATGCTTAAACGTAAAAGATCAATTATTACAACGTTTAACTTAAGTGATTACAAATTAAATGCTCAAATGAAATAATGAACATAAAACAATTAAATGAATGCCAAGATCAACTGAGAAAGAAAAGAGAGAAGAATAGAGAGACGAAACCAATTGATAACGGAGTTCGTCCCTAAGGACTACGTCTCCGCGTCCCTCTCCAATGGAGGACCGATCCGATTAGCTCCAAAAATCAGTTACAAAGGCTTCAAGACTATCTCCTTCAAGCATTCAGCAGCATGACAGTACTCTGATATGCAGAAACGTCTTCAAGAACTCTCGAGCATTCTCTCCCTATCTCAACCTGGACTTGTCAAATCAAAGCCTACCCCTCTCCTTTTATACAAGAAATTTGCCTAATATGGCTTAACCACTTAATTAATTACATAATCTCCTCCATCATGTCGTATCACATCTCTAACATCTCTATTTGGCTTCTGGTTTAGATTTTTAGAGTTGGTTTTGCTTGCTTATGGCTTAATTAGCCATTTGTTAGTTTTTCGGCTTTAATAGCTCGACAAAACAAATCGAGTTCCATATATTTTAAACAGACCGTTCGTGGTCTAGCGGTAGGTAATCTTTTTACTCCCCACGTGGTTCGGGGTTCCACTCCCGCGCGAGCCATTTTTAAAACGAAATATCCAATTTTAAAACACAAATAACACCGGCTCCGCTATAATATTTGATGGCTATGTTTGGCGCAACGGCCAACACCCCTGCCGTTTCGGCAGAGATCGCGGGTTCCAATCCGCTTGCTATTTTTTAACAAACAACTCAACCACCCGCCGAAGAAATGCGAGGCCACGTGGCATGCCCACAGGTGCCACGTGCCAATACTTGATTCGACGAGCGTGCTGACTGGATGCCGATGTGGACGCTGACGGAGCACTGACTGGGACGCTGACTGTACATGCTGACTCAGACGATGACGTGGACGATGACTGTGCACTGCCCGATGACGTGTGCTCATTGGTGTACGGAAGGACACGTGTCACGATTCGATTGGTCCGTACAGATGACTCATATGCCACGTGTTTCGCTGAAATTTGACTATGCGGAATCCGTACAGTACCGACAATCTGCTGACGTCATCATCCGTACCCTCAAGTTGACTGAAGTTTGACTGCTTGTAACTCGAGCATACGGCATCGGATTTCGACGAAACAAACGCCGTCGGAATCATTTCGACGAGCTCTTCGCGATGATGCTGCTTCCGTCGATTTCTGAGATGATTATTTTTTTCCGCCTTCTGGATGCCCCTGAACCCAGTTTGACTGGCCGTAACTTGCACAAACGGAGTCCTTTTCGACCCGTTCAAGTTGCGTTGGAACCAGGACGTCGTTCTCTTTCTGATGAAGCTGAAATCTGGAGCATTGGGAACACTTCAATTTTCACTGAAAAATTGTCCCCCGGATCAGGGAGAAACCATTCTCCATGATCAGCTCCTTCTTCTCATCCCATGCCTTTGGATTCTCCAGAAGAAATCACAGCCCCTCATCCCGGTTTCCTGTACAATTGTGCTGCCGTGAAAGCTATAAATACAGCTCTTGGGCTGCAAGAAAAGGATCCCAACGAATGTAATCTTACTCTACAGGTTTCCAAAGCACTCAAGCATCCAATTCATCCAACAATCATCCAGCAAGCATCCAACATCCATCCAGCTTCAGCATTTGTAGCCATGGCTGCCATTAGCATAGAGTTTGCATATTTAGATTAAAATAGAGTAGCATAATCTCATTTCTCATTCTCTAAGTGTCACTTAATAGTTTAATTAGCTTAAGAATCTGAGAGTTAAGTAAATTAGAGAAGTCTTTAGAGTTAGAGAGCAATAGGATAGCATTTTGAAGCTTTTTAGTTTAATTTAGTTTAAATTCATTGAGTTTTAGATACAATTATCTTATTTAGAAGCGTAGATGCATAGTTTAGCTTGTTTCCCCCATTCTACAGCTTACAAGAGGTTGTTAACAGGAGTCTGGGTAGCCTACTGAGATGTTTGGTAGGAGATAAACCCAAGGGATGGGACTTGATCTTACCCCAGGCAGAATTTTCTTACAACAATTCTGTCAACAGAAGTACTGGTAGATCAGCATTCCAGATTGTGTATGGAGGTAGCCCCAGAATAGCTCCAGAATTGAGGAAGATGGACCAAGAGAAGAAAATAAGTGTTGAAGCCGAAGATTTTGCATAACACATCAAGGATATGCATGAGAAGGTAAGAGAACATATTAACAAGATGAATATGTAGTATAAGGCTAAGGCAGATCAGAAGAGGAGGTATAAGGAGTTTCCGATTGGTGATGAAGTGATAGTCCACTTGAGGAAAGAAAGGTTTCCAGTGGGAACATATAACAAATTGAAGATGAAGAAGTTCGGTCCCTATAAAATTTTGAAAAGGCATGATTCAGGGAATGCATATGAGGTAGAGATGCTGGATGGATTCAACATTTCCCCTGTGTTCAACATTTTAGATTTGACAGAGTATCATGAAGGTGGCGTAGAGGGAGTACCAATGATGGAACAGTGTGGGATTCCAACACCTACTTCAGAAAATGAGGAGATTGAAGAAATCCTGGATAGTCATGTGGGAAGGAGTACCAGGACCAGGCAGTATGAAGAATATCTGGTGAAATGGAAGGGAAGGCCTGTTGAAGATTCATCCTGGTTGCCTAAGGCAGAGGTTGACCGTTTGGGTTTTCTTCCACCATCTGAGACGTGACGGGGTTACTTCTCAAGTTACCCTGGGTGTCTGATGCAGGAGCATCCAGTGGTGTAAGGGCAATCTTGCATCACCCAAAAATAGTTAAATTTCAAGTTTCTCAGTTTTTAGATGTTTTTACATTTTTGGGTACCCTTTTGTCATAATAAAATTCCCAATTTATGGTTTTTATTTCCTATTCGTGGGTTGAAATATATTATAGTTTTAGTTTCCTAGATTTGCACCTGAAAATCTTCCAAGTTAGATTTGAGGCACTTAGAGTTCCCGGATCGGCTACGAAACTTTCTGAAATCGACATAGTCAATTTTGAGTGCATTCTTGACTTCGAGACCTTTCTGACGGTTCAAATGGTTCGCGAATCAGAGTCCCAAATCAAAAGTTATGGCCCTGGGAAGTTGGCGCACTTTCTAGAAGATACAATTGCAATGTTCTTTTGAAATTTGAATTTCAAGTTGTAATTTTTCGGCGCTAAACCGCCTAAACTCAAATTTGAATCTTGTTTTGGCTCCAAACTAAAGAGGAGTTCTATTTATGGCGGGTTTCTAATTTTTGGGTAACTTTTTGGGGACAAGCTCGCATATTGCGAAAGGGTTGATTCGTAGTTTTCTGTAACTTGCATGTGTTGTAGAACTTGGGGATTTGAGATCCTCTACATGTAAGAAGCTCCATTTTCTGAATAATAAAATTATTCTCTTGTTTGTGGGTTATTTTCTAAGTCTCGGGTTGCGCCCTCATCAGACACTCTGATTAAGAGGATCATTCCTCCAAGGTCTAATATACCACAAACAGTTTAATATCCTTACTACCTCAAAAATAAATAGATTCCAATGCATTACATTCGTTGATTTTTTCTTGAATGTAATTTGCAAGTTGTTGAGTGATGTAAAATGTCTTGCTCAAGACAGCATCAGGTGTTGGTGTAATTAGTGGGTCTTATTTGCATGTTAAGTCCTAGGCACATTTATAGAATTCTTAGTTGTTTAGATAAGATCTTATCATATCTTATACTAACTTTTAGTTAATTCTAGTGTCCTAGGTTATTTAATAATTAGACTTGAGTCATTTAATGTTTTGGATTAAGTAGATCATTACACCTTGTCTATATAAGCAATGTTATTGTGCACTTTTGTAACATACCTTATCATCATATTTGATATATCTTAAATAGAATTGTGTGCATGATGAAAAGGAGATTACATAAAAGAATTCTTGTGGATCTTTGAAAAGAGCCCCACAATATGTGTTGGAAGTAAATTAATTATTGCAAGGACTATCGACACAGACCAACCAACCAGTCTCCAGTATTGTCTAGAACCAGCCACATCAACCTCTAAACCGACCATTTTGGAGAGTTCTCACCGACTTGTAGACCATTTTGTATGCATTCTGGAAAGCTCCAAAGACCTCTATAAATAGAGGTAGAAGCAATGTGGCTAATCACTCTCTCTCATAGTCTATCTTCGTAGAGCTGCAAGGATAGAATATATGTAATGTGTTTTGATTATCTAATATAATCGGTGTTTGTCATTTTAGTCTGCTCTGTCCTCTCCCTTGTTTTCTTAATTTGGTATTAGAGTCATAGGGTGAGATCCTATCAATCTAGCAGTAAGTATGGTAGTTGGTCAAATAGATGAGTTTTCAGAGCCTCCAGGCTCAAGGAGATACAAGAGCCAAGTTCAAGGTCATCTGGTTTGAAAGTTTGCAGAAGCAAATGCTTATTAAGTTGGCTATTTTCTATTCGCTTCTTTTGGGTCCTCCTAATTTTGTCTGTGCAAGGAGAGCTACAACAATGTTGCAGGATAATATGTTTGATGTTTAAGCTATTGTTGAGGAAGAAAGAAGTTTCCCTTATGGCCAAAGATCTACAGTTTCAATTGAAGAAAAAGTGTTTAGCAAGAAGCCCAATCGCAGTTATTTATATATAAAAAAAAAAAAGTTGAGAATGCAAGGATCTGCAGATCTAAAGCCGCTGCAGTAAACCAAGGAACGAAAGAGACCGATGTCCAAGGAAAGGTAGGCTGGGAGAAAATCATGTTGAGTCTTAGATACCCATTCTTGTTGTTTGCGCTAAAAGGTGTGCTGCTAGTGTTTAGATCACCACAAAAAGAAAGAAAGATCGCAATTTTTTTTGTTTGATTACAGTAATAGATAGTTAGCTATGCAAGAGTGTACGAAATTCCTAGACAATATTTGCACTCTGTGGGGTTAGATTTGAGCTTTAGTATAGATTTGTTTGTTGTATGCATAATGTCAGTTGTGAGGCCTACGAACTGGGAAGTCATTTTTAAAACTAAATAAATAAAAAATATATATGTGCTTTGTTGTGTGAGAGCAAGGGATCATTGGAGGTGCGAGAATTTTTCTGTCTAAATGCGAAAGCTATGTCAATGTCAAAAGTGGTCATTGTTTGATCAATATCCCTCAAAAGAATGATGTTTTTATCTCATTGATAGTATTTGGGTGGCTGTTGAAAAGAGGCCAGTCCCAAACAATGTAGTTTTTTTTGTTAGTGGGCTATGTATTTATTGGGAAAATGTTTAAGTGCAAGTCACCTTTGTTAAAAGAAAAAAACCAAAGCGTGTATTGTACCTAATTTTTTGTAAGGGGTGCATGATCGGTTGTACCTGACACCCCCGATGTTTTTGGTTTAACATATTGATGAACCATGTATTTGAAAAGGAATCCTATACAACTGGCAAGTACATAGGCTGGTTACCCATGTATCTCGGTAGATGGAATTATTTTTATATGGATTCAATAATTAATTTTGATGCAGGTACACAAGGAGAAAATCCCAGAGTGATGATGGTTTCCTCGTGATGATAATTTGTGGAGTCATGAGTGTGCTCAATTTGTGGTAATCCAAAACCACTTGTTGAGAGGTTTGTGGTTACCCGAAACCACTTGAGTGTGAAGTTTGTGGTGATCTTGAAACCACTTGTGTGTGAGGTTTGTGGAGTTCGTGGTGAGCTTTAAACCACTTTAGAATTGCATCGGCTGTAAAACCCAAAGTGATTATGATAAGGGGAAGCAATATTAAGAATTTGATCAATGATTGTAAATGGGTACCTAACAAGGATTTAGGCTAGGACCCATCTTTTCTAGATTATGGGGGGATATCTAAAACAGTTTGATAATTAATTTATGGGGGGATGTTGGAAGTAAATTAATTATTGCAAGGATTGTTAGCACAGACCAACTGAACAGTCTCTAGTATTGTCTAGAACCAGCCACACTGACCTCTGCACTGACCATTCTGGAGAGTTCTCACCGACCTGCAGACCATTTTGTATGCATTTTGGAAAGCTCCAAAGACCTCTATAAATAGAGGTAGAAGCAATGTGGCTAATCACTCTCTCTCAGAGTCCAGCTTCGTAGAGCTGCAAGGATAGAATACATGTAATGTGTTTTGACTATCTAATATAATATGTGTTTGTCATTTTAGTTTGCTCTATCCTCTCCCATGTTTTCTTAACTATATGACCTCCTACTGCTTTTCCGACAGTAAAGAATGGGGTTTTTTTAAGAAAGAATGGGGGTTTTTTTAGAAAGAATTCTTATATGCATGTGCATTATTCTTTAATGGGCTCGACTTAAACCTAGTTTGTCTAGTCCTCCTTAGGAGTTGAACACACAGCTAATAAAGAAGGTGGCAAGGGAATTCTTCCTAGCCATGCTTTCATTTTCTCATATGACAGAAGCTAGACTAGTGTGACATGATGGCCTTTGGCTAATGTTTAGGTAATCTATGCAGGTATCCATGTTCGTTGTTTTTACAAATCAAATTTCAGCTTCATTACATACAATCTTTCAAGATACAAGATGTTTCATAGATGAGATCGTTGTGTATTTCCCTAAGAGCGAAGATCATATGGAGAAGGAATTAAGATATCACATTCAAAAGACAAAAAGAAGAAACTGTAATCTTCCATGTTTATGTTCACGCCAAAAACTAAAATCTTGCATTTCTTTTGTAGTAGTTAGAGGAAAAATTGTGAAAGAAGAAGATTGAAATGGCATGTTTGTTATTTTTTTTTTGGAGAAAGCATCAAATGGTAAATGAGTTGAAAGAATCAAGTAACCATAAGTTCAGTTTATGGAATTGTGCAAGCTGAGCACTTTGAAAGAATCAAGTAACCATAAGTTCAGTTTTGTCTTATAATCACTAGTAACTTGTATCCCATAATAAATGTTTCACATCCAACTATAAGATTGACACACAAAGTCTAATAAAAAAGATAAAGATATCAAGTTACTCAATGTTGATATTAATATAAAATTTCTCTCAAACCAATCATACATCTAAAACCATAATAGGAAATGGTCAAATGTATAATGTGCAAATTTCTTAAAGTTAAAAATGAACATATATCCAAGCATAGTGTAGTATTTTAGGTATTTGATTTTCAAAATGTCTAATAAGAAAGATAAAGGGATCAAGTCACTCAATGTTGATATCAATATCACATTACCCCCAAACCAATCATACATCTAAAAACATAAGAGGAATTGTTCCAAGGAATAATGTGTCAATTTCCTAAAGTTAAAAATGAACACATATCCAAATATATGTAGTATTTTAGGTATTCATTTTATTTAAAAAATAATACTTAAACAAACATATTTTTAAACATATAAAATATGAAATTCAATGCTTAAATAGTAAAAGTTCAAATTCTTTATCTTCAAATCTCAAGCATTATATTTTAGATCAAATGTCTTGAAAGTAATAATTATCCAATTTTAACCATTAGAATAACCACTATTGCCCTAATAAGATCTTAGTGGTTTTGGCCCTCTTAGTACATTCCTAGAAGAAATAATTGTATTCATAACACAACATATAAAACATAAGTTCACTTGAGTGATCAATCAACATAAAGCTTGACAAACACGATCTTGGGTGTACCCTATACCATGAGTTGGATACATTGTGTGCCCCTTCTCTAATGCCCATATCCCATCAAATCATCTTCTTTCTTGAGTGATCTCTATACCCATTACTATTAGGACTCTCAATATGAGTGCTGGCCATCATAGTGTTGATGGTGACATTACATAACATTAATCCTAATACATGATTAGTTTGATCCTTCCATATAAATTTATAGCAAAAAGAAGTGGGTTCAAGGATTGATCCACAAAATAGACAAGAGTTTGACCCATTTGAAGTACTTTTAGATTCTATCTTGCTAGGAATTATAGTTTTATGTATCCAATTCGATAAAAATAGACATTTTGAACAAATATTTTTAATTCCTCAAATTAGTCACACAATAGAACAAACCAACAAAAGTGAAGTTAAAAAAGAGTACACACATCAAAACAAAAATTTATATCAATCCATGGAATACAAAATACCAACATGTATGCCCCCAAAGACATGTACATGATGTGGCATTGTGTGATTGAGTAGATTTTGCATGAATACTCTCTAAAATAGATTCATTAAGAACCATTAGTAAGTTACAATGCTTGGGAATTTAAAGATTAGTGTGATTATAAAATTGAAGTTTAATTTTTATCGTTTTATTATGTTCGTATTTGACCAAAAATTTAAATAATGTATAATGAAATGATATAATAAGAAAAAATATCTAACACCAATATGAAATTCTTAGAAAATTATTCACTTTACCAAAAACAAGATTGATTTATGTGAGACCATTTATGAAAATTATAAGGTCTAATTTTTTTAACAAACTAGGTTTGTGTAACAAAATATATATGAAAACCAAATTTCTAAAAGGGTAGGATTCATTAATAGAAATTGATTATAACAATGTAAATTACATAGAAAAATGGTCCTTTTAAAGAAACTACACCAAAAATACCTTTGTATGGCTAAGATAAGGTTTTGTAAAGTTATCCTCCAAAATTGAAAATATAGATGGAGGGGCATCTATACCTAGGTGGCAACTTCATGGTACTTGAGCAACTATCTAGTGGCATTTCCAAAAAGTTGGTTGGGTGATGGATTTGGGTGGCACTGCCAATGACTTGTTGGTGGATTGGTGGAGGCTCCCAAGTAGAGCAATGGTGGTGTAATGCGTAAAGGAATTGATAGAGGTGGTGCTAGAGTGATGGTGCTATGGTGTTTAGAAGGAAACTAGAGATGTGAACAATGTAGTTATTATGGTATTAATGCACCTACCAAAATTTAAAAGATGCAGTTGCTAGTTATTAAGCCTAGGTGGTTGGGGGCTTGCAACACTACACATGATACATTAGTACCTTGCCATGTGGTAGGGTACATGCTACCCCCTTACATGAAACATTGCAAACACTTTAAACAATACATTGCATAAAATTTTCTATATATATATTTATTTTAATTTTCTTTTTAAAATTACAAAGAAAATGTGTATTTTAAATTTAAAAATAGACCTATATAGTCAATTACTTCAATTTCGATGATTTGATAAAAGCATTCTAGGTTTTTAGGTCTTCTAGACATGATGGCAAGATAAAGTTTGATTCAAAATAGTCTAGAATGAATGATTTGCATATGCCCCACATAAAAATCATCCAAACCCTTGTAAATATCTCCTTTGAAGTTCTATCCAACCCTAATGAGGAAACTTAGCAAAATATATATTCTTTAACTCAACACAAGATGAATTGATAATTATGAAAATGGATCAATTTACCCAAGAAATAACCCTCTCAAAATTAGATCTACTTTCCCTGATTGCCTAGAAAATGAGTAACCCTCTAACATCATGGCTTTGAATCCATGCTAGAATCTACAATATACATGCAAAAAATCTACCCATGTCATAATTCTTATGAACTAATCATAAAACTAGGAAAATGAATAAAAATATTTAATATTTAATTTAATAGAAAAAATTTAAATGAGGAAGATGCAAATATAAAAGCCTCTTGGATGTATGATACATGTCAAGGAGGTAATGAGTTTACTCTCAATCACTCCCAATCAAGATGTGAATCAACCAATCTAACTCAAATAGAGTTGGCTTTGACCAATCAAAGGTGGCACCTAACTACCATTGATATAGGATTGATGAGGCAATGGTGGTATTTGTGTACATCGAGAGAAGGTGAATATGTGTCATTATTAAATGTTTGGGTGAGAATAACTAAATATGCCTAATATTTTAAATAAACTTATTAACATGTGCCCTTCATTCCTCCAAACAATCCATTTGTTGGGAAGAAAGGAGACCCAAATTTTTAGCAATGAACTCTCTGAAGGTCTCAAATAGCACCTAAAGACCTCCTTGGAGAATAGTTTCAAGTAGCATCTCAAGTCTACATTGTGTTTATCTTCCAAAAATTCTCTTTATATCATGTGATGTGACCTTGCAATCATAATTGGAGATCACTGTCACAATTTTCTTATGTAATCCAATTATGTGACCACTTAACATATTTCTACCCAACACATTGATGAAAGTCATCGCAAAGATTTCTAGGGTGACATTATCATGCACATTTCTTATGCCAAATAGTTTTCACCCCATTGTTGCTAGTATCACCCCTTTAGTCATAGGCACAAAGATAATGAAAAAACACCCAATCTAAATGGTCAAATCCTCTTGTGGAAAACTACAAGGATGTTCTTTTTAGAAACTTTTGCTTCCATAATTGCATATAATGGATTCAACATCATTTTTAAAGCATTAGCTCACCCAAAAAATTATAGATGTTTGATCATATACTTCCACTTGGTGTCTTTAGGATTGCCTCAATCACATAATTATTGAAAATGGAATTCATATTTTAGACATTTAGTCAATGAGAACATATTTTAATTGTAGATTTATCATTATATTTATCTCTCTATAAATTACTTTATAAAAAAGAAAAATCCAACCTATCCAAAATGATACTATCAAATCCACCCATTTTTCACCTTCTAACTTTAATTATTTCATTCTATCACTATGCTTATACAAATTAGAGAATTCCCTTTAATGTCCAATACCCACATATTTTTCTATTCAAAGAGGTTGAGGCCTTTATAGAGCGAACCAAACTTAACCTCATTATTAGTTCCACATAAAGGTTATTTGGAATAACCCAAATGAGGACTCTGACCTTGTTTCCAGTATTTTTGAGCACTAAAACTTTTTAACTTTTCCCCTGTTATAAAGAGTCATATTAGCTAAACCTCAAGCTCGAGTAGATCGATGTCTATACTAGTGAGCTTCTGGTCATTTCCCCCATTTTGATTTGGCTATCCCTATTTCTTCGTTTTCTTTTGCTTCTTTGTTAAGCCCCATAAGTTTGGAGTGTTTCAAAAACTTCTTGTGGCAGTCTACATTTCACAGGTATTAGAAAGACTAGTATGTCTTCATGAGAAAGTGTTATCCATAAATAGGGTTTGGTCAAGCTTGATGACTATGAAGGTGCCACGAAAAGTATTCCCAGTTTAGCAGTCACTAGAGATGATGAAATGAAGATTTCAAACACTGCTACTACCTTAAGAAATGGTAAGAGTCTTTTTCTATTCATGAACAATCTCAGGCTATCATATGAACAAATTACATGTCTAGAACACTCCGAAAAAAGCTTTCCACATGCATTCACATTGTTACCAGTTTTGTGGTTTGGAGGATAGCATCATGTTGGGCTTGGGTTCCTGTTGTCAGTATCGTACTGCTTGGATATGTGCCTCAAACTCAAATCGGTTTTTGGCTCCAATGGTAGCAAAACAGAGCATCCCCATAATGTGTAGAGGTATCAAACGTAGATACCATAATTTGTAAGCAATTGTTGTAAATCTGGACACTAGTACCACATCATATCCTTTGATAGCCAATCTTCAAAACCCCTGCAGATGAAACATTTAGACTCTACATAAAACTGATCAATCTCTTTTCTACCCAATTCATATTGTTTGTTCACATTTATATTTCACATTTCCTCGTCCTTCTCGATCATATCAAACAGCTAGTTATTATTTGGGGTACCACAACTTGCAAATATATATAATTATTAATAGTATTGTTCATGTCAAACTTTTAAATCCGGCAATCTCCACTAATAAATATGGTATTGAATTCAAATGACTCCTCTTCATGCAACAAATCTGAGCAATACCCATCTAATTCTTTAATTTTATAAAATAGTTTTCTTGGTTGGTCGATTGACGATAAATCTTGTTTGGATTGTAAGTAAGATTCCTTTTGAAATCCTTTCTGCAACTGAGATGTTTTCTAGCACCAAAACTAAGTGCATTGTTCTCATTTTTAAGAACATTAGTACAAGAATCTCTTCCAATTCTTTGAGGCATGGAGAAGGCAATTCTAGTAATGTTGGCAACAATAGCCACTTTTTGGCTTGAATGTAAAGTTGTTCATCAAACTCACCATCCAACAATAACTTTTCTTTCAAATCAAAATCTATTATACATTCTAAGCTCATAGTGCTCAGTTTTTTATTTAGAGCTCTCTCAACCAATTGGCTATCACCTTCAACCCTAGTTTCCATTATTCTACGATGGGGAAAACCCAATCAACTATGGCATCTCTTTGGCGATTATTTGCTCTGTCATTGTCATCCATTATATCTTTGTCAATCCTAGAACCTTCTCCAGCAAAATCTAATTTGGATGAGACCAATAATTCACATACCTATGTGACTCGAGTACATTCAATTATAAATGATGCAAGCGAAGATGTCACCACAAAAGAAGTTTCCAGGATGAAGATCCTGGTAACTTATTGGAAGAAGTAGACAGGTAAAAGGGAAAATGAAGAGGAGCTAGAATATATTACTGAGGAGCATGGTACTAGGGATAAGAATGATGGATGTCCATAGACATATTATAAACTCTTAGAGAGATTTCTTTGGTCCTCCCTGAGAAAGGTCATCTCAGTTCTGCCATCTGGTAAATATGAATTGGTCTATTGCAACGATTTTATACTGAATTCTACGCATTTTGGCAGAGAAAGGGGCAAGGCATTGGTCTCTGTTGCATTCTTTCTATCTAAATGTGTGTCAAGAAATTATTGATCTTCTCTACAGAAAGTACAATCAAGATTTTGTACAATCTGCTGACTTTCCGTGTGCTCACAGTTGGTTGATTCAGTAGTAATTGGTTGTAGAAGGATCCTATAAGAATAATCTTTAAGTGTAGGAGGAGGACAATAAGAAAATCTTTATTTTATTTGAAATCGAATGTCATTATAGTGTGACATGAAGTGTGGAATTGCATGAGTGCTTGCATATTCATAACTTTTAGACACAAAATTTGATGTTTATAGGGTCGATAATGATAATGATAAGCAGGTCACAGATGGTTTTTCCACTGTTTGGTTCTGTTAATTGTGTGAGATGGGCTAAACACGGTCGACACATAGTTTTAAGTTTTGATGATAGGGTAATTCTCATCCACGAAAAGAAAGTTGGGTCTGGCACTACAAAATTTGGGAGTGGAGAACCTCTAGATGTTGAGAACTGGAAAGTTGTGATGACGTTGGGAGGCCAGACTACAGATGTGGTGGATCTCAACCGGTCTCCAAATGATTCAATGCTAGCCAGTTGTAGCTTGGATGATACAGTTCATATATGGAATATGAGTGATACAACCTCTATTGTTTTTTTAAAGGGTCACACAAGCCTTGTCAAAGGAGTTGCATCGGATCCAATTGGTTCTTTTCTTGCAAACCAGTTGGATGATAAAAGTGTCGTTATCTGGCGCACAAGTAATTGGTAAAGATCACAAATATCATCCAAAAGATGCCAAACAAAAATATTCTACTTCTGTTAATCGACCAAATGATAATGGAACAAATATATATGATGAAAGTGCATTCATTTCTCTGCAAATTAGTGCAAACCACATGAACAATGTTGAAAGACAGGAAATCAAGATTCAGTGTGACCAGCCAGGCAATAAAATTAAAAATAGGATTCCATTTAAATTTATGGAAGCCTCTGATCAAAAGATCTAAACTAGCACAAAACAAGTTGATGAACTGGACTTGCATAGTTTACAAGATAGACAGACCGATAAGATTGATATTGATAAACCAGGAGTAGAATTTGAAACCAAGGGTGGAATTCAATCTAAAAATAATAAGCAGTTCTCTTCTGTAGACATTAATTATGTGAATGCAAAAAAAATTATAGAATCTTTGATCCTCATCTTGCGTCTTCGATTCTTCCACATTTTTGAGGAGTGGGGAACAAAAGGGATGATGGCTAAATTGCAAGGACACTTTCAGTCAAACTAGGTATCTTTCCATTAGCTCTGTCATCAAATTGTTCTTTACCCTGCTAATGCAATGTCGCCCACTTCCATGTATTGGGTTGGTTCTTTGGGACCCAATGCTGGAACTCTCTTGGAGTGGGCTTCCTAATGCATTGTTTGTCCAAATGATTTTGACCTCCACATTGAAGACCCAAAAAAAAATTGGCTCCTCGACCCCCACTTGTTGACACCACTCACAAAGGGAAGTGGACAAATTAATTTTCTTTGGGATCTCATCATCATGTATCAAAGCCACCTTCATTTTGGTCATAGGTACAAGAGTTTCAATAGATCAAATCTTGATCAATTGAATCAATATAATCCAAAATTTTGTTGAATTTCCTCATATTATAAAGTTGAATCCAACATAGGGCATCTCTAGAAGAGCAGGAAAGAGGATAAAAAATGAAACTCCATTCTTGAATGTAAAGAGTAGAATTGTCTAATCTCATGATCTATTCTATAAAATAAAGTCTTTATTTTTGTTGTTCTCTAACTTGAGGGATTAATTGACATAAATTTCACGAAAAGCCTAAATCCCCAAGAATTTTGAATCCACTCTTTTATTTTACCTCATACAAATCTCTCGCCAATCCATCTTTTGATCAGACTATGCTCTTGCAAAATCCTAAAGTGGCATCTTCCTCTAGGTTGACCAATACTCATAGCCTTTACACACCATTATTCAGATTTTTGAAACCCCCACAATTTGTATCATGTCAATTTCAATATTGAGCCATTATTTTCTTATTTTTCCAAAATCACACAAAAATGTATGTATATATGTATGCATGCATGCATGTATGTATGTATGTATTAAAATTTGCATATGTATATATACATATGTGCATGTACACACATACATATATATAGACATACATATACTTGTTAATTTTATTTAGTTTTGTCATCTTAAAAGAGTGCTAATATAAATTTACACAATGACAAATGACACAATCTTGTGTAAAATTGGGTCCATTTGATTAGCCTTCACCTAGCCTTATTTATACACATTTTTACATATTTTAGTACATCTTATGAAAATTCAACAGACTCCCTCGTACAATCCACATTCGGTGCACCCTTTATGATCAAACATTCATTCCTTGCATAGACATTACTACCACCTTGACCTCAACCAATCCTCTAGGTGTGGGAGAGATCCATTGGTTGTGGATTTGACCTTTAATATTGTAAAATTCAAATTGAAAATTGGCTAATGCCCACCTATTTCATTACCTCTTATGAGTTGACTAAACACATGCTTGCGTGATTTATTGTTATGTCCTTGTATTTATAGGTGCTCAATTACGTTCATTTAGACACATAAGAAAAATATTGAATATCATTCACTTTTTAAAAAGTAACATGCTAGAAACACTTCAATTGGAGCACCTAAAAAGAACCTAATTTTGTAATGCATAATTAGGTAGAGCATTTACATGCTTGAAGATTGCCATCCTTGATTGTTAGCATGATTGTAAAGCCAATCTATTCCATAGGTTGACATAGAAGAATGTGTCCCTTAATGATCTAAAATCCCTCTAAAGGTATTCTTAAATACCACTAATTAGTTCAACAAAGTAAACATTAGATAATTTGGTCCACCCTAGAAATGCAATAACCATGGTACTACTCATAGTCTAGATTCTCTCTCGAAATGTCTAGAACTCTTAAGAATAGTAGGGTCCTTCCCAAAATCATCTTGACAATTTTACATAGAACTAAGTTTTATGTACCCATGGAAAGGGTCTATTGAAATATGTTTTTGTGAAAATATTATCAAAATGATTAAATCCACATTATAATTTTCTTATTTTTTAAAGATAAACAATAAGTTGTAGAGATTACAATAAGAGGAAAAACAAATAAATTTTCCCACAAATCCACCACCAATAAGAACCTAGAGACCAAACAAAACTTAAGATATAGAAATAATGATCAAATCTTATCATTTTGAAGAAGATAAAGAAACTAAACAAAAAATACTTTTTCCAATGATTTCAATAACACAAATTTTGTAAAGTTAATAAACACTTAATTCACATTAAAAAGTTCAAAAGTAATAAATCTATGTATAATAAATTTGGTAATAAATAGACTTGAAAATTATTATTATCCATCTAAGAGCAATTGAACCTTATTTATATTGTTCACAAAGAAATTTAATAAAATTATATGAGAACTCACTTCTACATCTACCATGAATAACTTGATTCTATTAATGTAAGCTTTATAACGAATTAAAACTTTTTAGTATTGAAAATGTTAAGTTTAGCTTAGTTAGGATTAATTTTTATAAGCATAGCTTTGGTAACATTACTACACCTCAATTTTATAACTAATGGTTTGAATTTACACATGTATTCTTTGGTAGATGTGCGCATTCTCTACTTTAGTATTTGTGCATGTGTCACATGTGCCCCTATTCCTTTGGCATCTCATTTATTTATTTTTCACATGGAAGGTCACAATTCGTGCATAGGTTTATATGCACACATTGTCCTACCTTATCTCCATCAATTGTCAAATATAGAGTTGTAGAAATTATCCTAAGTAGTGATTCTATACAAAATGGGAAACCTTGATTAGGTTCCCTTTGTTTGTTGCCATAAGTTTCTTCTTAGCTTGGTATAATTATTATGGATTCTTGACTTTTGTGTTAAATCTAAATTGTCATTTGTGAAAGGTAGTTAGACAAAGGAATTCCTCTGTAATTGGCATAGTTAAATTAATAATCTCAACATTGTATTCAAGCCTATCCATTTTCATGCCAACATTTTCAATTTGAACCCCCATTGTATCATTACACTATCGAATTGGCACAATAAAGTGATGAAATAATAAATTGTTTTTAAATTCATGTGTTTTGGGCCTTTGTGATTCAAAATTGATTGTATCATTGTTGCAAGGCCTACCATTGTAGCACATTAAAATTGTTTCATATTCTAGTTAGATATATCAAGTAGTCCAAGGCCTACCATGAATATGATTCTTTATAAAATGATTTCTTTCATGGATAGGTATGTTGTCTAGTATGGATGTTTCTATTATTTATGCAATGTGTAGCTTTATAATTTTCTCTCTTGAGGAATTTCATTCTTTTACCTATTTTTCAACTCTTGTAAACAAAAGATTCAGCTAGTCAACCAATAATCAATCATATGTTATGCCCCTACCCCTATAGTATGTATAGTGTTATACGCAGTCGACTTGTGGCTACCTTAACTCTTAATTAAGTCACATTATCATTATTATAATGTTATTGAGTCATTTAGGTAAGCCTAAGGCTAATATAGGGTTATCTAGGTTAGCCTAGGTGATATCCTAGGCATAAGTATGGTATCTATATGAGGTATAGGTAGGTTATTATCATCATGTTGAGTATTGTGTTTTTATTGAAGATTATTGTAGGTATTCCCCCTCAGAGTGGATTAGGAGGTTTTCCCCTCGAAGTGGTATATTATTATCAATTATTTGTAGCATATTCCTATTATATTCTTCTATTGTGCAAGTTATTTCATTATATCATCTTTCCTTCCATATTAGATTCTATCAAAAAAAATTTCCATATATTATTCTAATATATTATATATAGTAAACTATTATTTATTGACCACCCAAACAAGACCGTGATTGGGAGAGTTAAGTCATTAATAATCTGCCAACAATTTTTGTAATAAGAAAACCGCTCTTAAAAATAGACACTCCAGATTAAGAGGACCATTCCTCCAAGGTCCGATATACCACAAATAGTTTAATATCCTTACTACCTCCAAAATAAATAGGTTCCAATGCACTACATTAGTTGGATTTTTCTTGAATGTAATTCACAAGTTGTTGAGTGATGTAAAATGCCTTGCTCAAGACAATATCGAGTGTTGGTGTAAATAGGTAATTTACCTAACTAGTTAATTAGTGGGTCTCATTTACATGTTAGGTCCACATAGGTCTTAGGCACATATATAGAATTCATAGTTAATTCTAATGTCCTTGTCTATATAAGCAATGCTATTTTACACTTTTATAACATACCTCATCATCATATTTGATGGATCTTAAGCAGATTTGTGTGCATGATGAAAAAGAGATTATTTAGAATTAAAGAATCGATTTGCAGGAAAAAAACATGGATCAGATTTATACATTATATATATTTTCAAAGGTCCGCAACAATCATTTCCCTTTTAATGCACGCTTCATTGAACTGTGTGAAAGATTTGATTTGCAGAAAGAAAATGCATTAAAAGGGAAATGATTGTTGTGGATCTACGAAAAGAGCCCCGTAATATGACCTCCTGCTGCTTATCCGCATCTGCGCGCACCCTCCCATTAAAGTTTCGGCAGTCGGCTCTTCCGACAGTAAAGAATGGTGTTTTTTTCAGGTTTGTATAATCACTTTCCTTTTCCATTGTTTCAAATTTCTATGCATGTGCTCTAAATATTTCAGAAGGCCTTTGTATAGGAAACCCAGTTTGCAATTCTTCCAGAAAAAGAGAATACGCAATGATTCCCAGCCATGCTTTCATTTTCTCAGATGACCAGAAGCAAGGAAAACCAGGTAACCTATGCAGCTTCCATTTCCTTTTCATCAACTAGAGTTTTAATTTTCTTGACAGTAAAGAATGGTGTTTTTTTCAGGTTTGTATAATCACTTTCCCTTTACATTGTTTCAAATTTCTATGCATGTGCATTATTCTTTAATGGGCTCTTAAATATTTCAGAAGGAAGCCCAGTTTGCACGCCAGGGAATTCTTCCAGAAAAAGAGAAAAGCTTTGGCTACTAATCTATGCAAGTTCCATTTCCTTTTCATCAACTAGAGTTTTAATTTTCTTGAATCTGAATCTAAATTTCGGCTTCATTACATACCATCTTTCAAGATAGAAGATGTTTCACAGATGAGATTGCTGTGTATTTCCCTGAGAGCGAAGATCACATGGAGAAAGAATTTAGATATTGCATTCAAAAGACAGAAAGAAGAAACTGTAATCTTGCATGTTTATGTTCGTGCAAGAAACTGTAATCTTGCATAGTTTTTTTAGTAGTTAGATGAAAAATTGTGAAAGAAGAAGATTGAAATCTTGCTGTACTTCTTCTTCTTCTTTCTGGAATGGTAGAGTGCATGTTATTATGCTTTGGAATCTGTGGAACTTGTAAAATTAAATTGAAAATCTGTTATTAAGTTGTTGAAGTTTATATTGGATTTAGTGTGGAATAAAATGTTATGATGAATATATTTTTGTTCCTCGATTGCATTTGTTCTATATTTGGGTTGAATGATTGTTGATCCTAATACTGCGAGATATTTTTTTTTCATAAGTTTTTATCATGGAGTATTAAGATGTCAAGACATAAATTGATATCGCTCCACATAAAGGTTGTTTGGGATAACCCAAATGAGGACTCTGACCTTGTTTCCACAGAATTTTTGAGCACTAAAACTTTTTAACTTTTCCCCTGTTATGAAGAGTCATATTAGCTAAACCTCAAGCTAGAGTACATCGATGTCTATACTAGTGAGCCTCTGGTCATTTCCCCCATTTTGATTTGGCTATCCCTATTTCTTTTTCTTCTTTTGCTTCTTGAGCATGGTCAAGCCCCATAAATTTGGAGTGTTTCAAGAATCTCTTGTGGCAGTCTATATTTCATAGGTGTTAGAAAGACTAGAATGTCCATGAGAAAGTTTTATCCATAAAGATATCAGGGTACAAACATCTCGACAATAATAGGGTTTGGTCAAGCTTGATGACTATGGAGGTGCCACTAAAAGTACTCCTAGTTTAGTAGTCACTAGAGATGATGAAATGAAGATTTCAAACACTGCTACTAGCTTAAGAAATGGCAAGAATCTTTTTCTATTCATGAACAATCTTAGGCTATCATATGAACAAATTACATATCTATGGAACACTCTGAGAAAAGCTTTCCACACGCATTGACATTGTTACTAGTCATGTGCTTTGGGGGACAACATCATGCTAGGCTTGGGTTCCTGCTATCAGTATGGTACTAATTGGATATGTGCCTCAAACCCAACTTGGTTTTGGCCCCAATGGAAGCAAAACAAAGCATCCCCACAATGTGTAGAGGTATCAAACATAGAGACCATAATTTGGAAGCAACTGTTGTAAATCTGGACACTGGCACCACGTCATATCCTTTGATAACCAATCTTCAAAACCCCTGAAGATGAAACATTTAGACTCTACATAAAACTGATCAATCTCTTTTCTACCCAATTCACATTGTTTGTTCACATTTATATTTCACATTTCCTCATCTTTCCCGATCATATCAAATGCCTAGTTATTATTTGGGATACCACAATTTGCAAATATATATAATTATTAATAGTATTATTCATATCTGGTAATCTCCACTAATAAATGTGGTATTGAATTCAAATGACTCCTCTTCATGCAACAAATTTGTACAATACCCATCTAATTGTTCAATTTTATAAGCTTGTTTTCTTGGTTGGTCGATTGACAATAAATCTTGTTTGGATTGTTAGTAAGATTCCTTATGCAATCCTTTCTACAACTGAGATGTTTTTCTGGCACCAAAACTAATTATCTTTTTTAGGAACATTAGTACAAGAATCTCTTCTGATTCTTTGAGGCATGGAGAAGGCTCTCTTAACCACTTGGCTATCACCTTCAACTATGGGATCTCTTTGGCCCTTATGTGCTCTGTCATTGTCATCCATTGCATATTTGCTAATAATTTACTTACCTATATGACTCTAGTACATTCAATTATAAATGATGCAATCAAAGATGTCACCCCAAAAGAAGTTTCCACGCTGAAGAACCTGAAACTAATTGGAAGAAGAAGGCATGTAAAAGGGAAAGTGAAAAGGAGCTAGAAGATATTAATGAGAAATGTGGTACTAGAGATAAGAATGATGGACATCCATGTAGACATATCATTAACTCTTAGAGAGATTTCTTTGGTCATCCCTGAGAAACGTTGTCTCAGTTCTGCTGTGTGGTAAATATGAATTGGTCTATTGCAATAATTTTATACCATTCTATGCATCTTGGCAGAGAAAGGGGCAGAGCATTGGTCTCCATTGCATTCTTTCTATCTAAATGTGTATCAAGAAATTATTGATCTTCTCCATAGGAAGTACAATCAAGATTTTGTACAATTTGTTGTCTTTCCTTGTGCTCAGAGTTGGTTGATTCGGTAGTAATTGGTTGTAGAAGGATCCTACTTGTTACCCAATTTTCACCTACAGGCTCAATCATGTAGGACAAATTATGTTTCAAATTTCATGAAGGCCAAATGGGGACATTGTTGTGCAGGATTAAATCAACCACATGATGATATTTCACAAGGAGGTCTATTGGAAAGCATGCCTCGATCAGATTTCACACAAAACTCATCAGAGAAGGAAGTCGACAAGACCCTTTTGTTATCTTGCCGACTAGTAGTGCGTTCTATTTGGTTGAATACACCAGTCGCCAGGACTTTTGGGTTGCCATGATTCTTCATGTATCTCTCCGCTTGGAAGGAGGTCATGCCAACAGTTGTTCACAAGGCCATCATCGAGAAGGATTTACATTCACTATGAGGTCCTTCCGATTGCTAGAAGTCTCAGCGAAAGATCAAGGGCTTCGGTATGATGTCCTTCTGACTGCTAGAAGTCTCGATGAAAGAGGGTTTTCTTGGGGAGAAGTCTTCTCGACTCTCCAGAGTCTCACCGAAAGGGTGGGGGCTTCGCTGTAATGTCTCACCGACAAATGATGGTCTCACCAAAGTGGGCTTGGTCTTGGTATGAAGTCCTGCCGACCAAGCAAAGTCTCCCTGAAATGAAATGAGCTTGTCGAGGGAGGGCATCTTTTCCATAAGGTCTAGCCGACTACTGATGATCTCGCGGAAATTTTTCTACATTCGGCATGACGTCTTGCCGAATAGAGTAGGGTCATGCTGAAATGAAATGAGCTCGAGAGAATAGAGGAGCCTGATAATGTCTTGCAGACTGATGGTACTCTCGCCGACATGTTCTGTGCCTTCGGTGTAACGTGTTGCACTCGATATGATGTCTTGTCGAGTGCGATTGTCTTGGCAATGAAAAGGGAATATCGCTATAACTTTGGCTGCCTGCTGTGATGTCTGGCCGACCCGATGAAGTCTTGGCAAAAGATCAGAGGGGTCGGTATGAGGTCTAGCCGACAAGGGCGAGGTATCGCCGAGATGGAATGCCTTCGATGGACTGATGGGGGCCTCGATGAAGGGTCTTGCCGACCCGATTGGTGTCTTGCTGGAGGGAGTTAGTGTTGGCATAATTTTTTGAGCTCGAGGAGAACTCTTCCTGACTTATGTTGGTCTTGTCGATAGAGATGGATCTACTGCGGACTTTGGTGAGAACTCTTGCCGAATGTGGATCTCTGAATGATGAAATGGCGATATCGGTATGACTCCTAAGAGCTCACTAAGATGTCTGGTCAAAGGCGATAGTCTTGCTGATGGTTTTAGGGATGTCGATATGAATTTTGTAGTGTGATATGAGGTCTCATTGATAGTTGTATGCGGTGTCGATGCTACTGAAAGGTATAATCACATCAGGGAGACACATCAGGCGTCTCACCGACATGCGATTTATTCTGAACGACTTTTGATCTCTCAGGAGTCTTACGTGGAGTGTGTTCACCTGATCAGAGGGAGCCAAGGGAAAACCATTGACAGTTTGACTATTGTGACTCGTATGAAGAAGATCAATGGAACATAAGCAATGAGGATCTGCTCTAAGAATAAAGCGATGGATCAGTTCGATATCCAAAAGGTGTCATTTGTAAACAAAAGGGTGGAGACCACAAGGACAACTAGGATGTCAACTGGCAAGGGTGGATAGACATTAATGATAGTGCTTCAAGGCATTCAAAGCAGTTCGACAAGGAGGTTTGAAGGTGGACACGAAGGCCAGAAGTTAATGCTGTGGTTGTAAAAGATCTTAAGGCTTCTCCTGAGGGTGATTTGTCACCAATATGGACAGCGGGGATACACATTTAATGTAGGAGTAACTTGATTCAAAAGATCTACAGGGAGATCTTTCTAGAGGGGATATTTTTTGTAAGCCCTAGGGCAAGGGCCGACACTTTTGGTATATATGGAATTTTTGCCTCTTTGAAAAGGGGTTCTGGGGATGCTTTTCAGAAGTTTGTGAATTTTGCAAACCTTTATCAGATTAGCATACTTTTGTAACTCATTTGGAGCATATAAAATAGAGTTTACCTTGGTCATTGTTGATGATTCAAAATTACCATCTTGTTCTTGCAAAGTGTTGAGCATTTCAGGTTAATGATCAAGTTATTTTGTGAATTTCTTCTATTCCCTTATAACTTGATCTTTTGTTTTCATACCTTCCTTTGCAAAAGTATCATTATACGAATCACAAACTGTGTTCACATAATCACACATGGATTCTAACTTGTGAAAATATTTTCTTTTCTTGAAAAAGTTTGAATCAAACCTGTTTGTGAAACATTAATGCAAAGCTTACATAAATTTGATGTGTAATCTTATGCTCATTGTCAATTTTCAAGTGTAAATCAAAATATTCCATTGCTCTTATCAGTTTGGTGTATCACCATATGGTTTAGTTTTATTTTTATGCACTCCTTCTCCCTTTTCCTTTAAAATAATTATCAAAATAGTGACACCACAGGAAGCTGACCTTCTCCGGAGGTTGACCTCTATTTACAAGAAACCCATATCTTTAGAGGTCTTCCCATGTTACCTTGAGGTGTTGAACATCAGGTTCAATAGGGTGCAATTTCAGGTGATAACAGTTTATGGCACACCCGATGGGACAAGTTCCACATTATATTGCTAGTTTGGTATGCAACCAGTAAGTTCTAGACTTTATAGAAGTCATTTTTTCATACTTGGTGACTCCATAAAGAGAAAGAACTTCAGAATCAATGCTTTTATAGTTTATGAGAAGAGTTCAGATAAGGAGCAGCTCAGTCCCTTTTGAATACTTGCAGCTGTCACCACCAAGAAGACAAGGAAGAGCAACAGAGAGGCTAGGGATAATATTTATCTATTCTAGAAGAACTAAATCTACTCCTCCATCTGTGGGATCTCATATTGCTATTTCATTTTTTGTTTCAGCTAGAGTGCAAGTAAACCCACCTCAGCCACCCCTAATGGCTGCTCCAAGAAATCAACCATTTGTTGCTTTTAATGGAGGTAGTCCATTAAATTTGTTACAACACAATGACATTCCAATGGCAGCTTTGAAAAGCTTGCCAATTTTTAGTGGGGAAGATCAAACTACCTCAATTGAACATATACGAGACATTTCTTCTCTATGTGGTGTGTACCATATCACACAAGAAGATGTAGTTGTAAGACTACTTGCAACATCATTCAAAGGAAGAGCATTACAGTGGTTTGGGAGTCTTGGAGTAGGTTCAATTGCCACCTAGGATGAGTTGGGTGACAAATTACACAGGCAGTTTTAGGATAGGTCTGATAATTTATCTTTGTTGGAGCAATTAACTATGCTTAAGAGGGCTCCTCAGGAGAAAATGAATGATTTCAATTTCAGGTTTCAAAGAACCTAGGATAGAATCCTTGCAACAGTGAGACCACCTCCAGAATATTCTTTCTTGTACTTTTTGAAGGCCCTTAACAGCGATATAGCCATCATGATACAATCAATGGGGGGTGTTTCTCTACCAGATGCATTTGAAGTAGCAATCAGAGCTAAAAACAACCTAATACAAACTGGTAAACTTGCTCCTAGGCCACCAATGCCTATATTTCTAGAGATTCATGCGAATATCCCTTTGTAGATACCACCTTTTGCTCCTTTGCCACCTGTCCCAACAATATTAGCTGCTGTAACACAAGAAACTGTTGTTTCAAGTTCTTCAAATGAGTTATAGGAGATCAAAAGTTTATTATAGACTTTTGGTAATAAGCTTGTGAGCTTGGAAAAATAACAATCATATAACAGGCCTTATCAACAACATAATTCAAGTTAGCAACAACAATATCAAGGTAATAGACTAGCTTATCAAGGAAATTACCAGGGCCCAAGACAAAGTGTAAATACTAGACCTTTTTAGGCTAATGCTCCAGCACCTATTAATGCAATTAGGGACCTTGTCCCTATTCAAAAAAACTTAGCAGCAGATTATGAGTGGTGTTACCCTTCCAACCAATCTCACAATCAAACCACTTGCTCAAATGGACTCATTAATCAGGCACTTATGGTACAAAATGCCTCAAGTTAACAACATAACGCACTCAATGATGCATCTCCACAACACCAAGATCAGCTAACCAATGATACTACCCTACTTAACTAGCAAGGTGAAGAATTCTATGGATTGAATGTAGATAATTCTCCAGTTGCAGCTAACACAAGGGTGAAGAAAAGAGCTTTCAAGATTGATCAAGCAGTTGATAAAGGAAAAGAAACAGCTGCAGAACCATCTACATCTCAAGTGACTCATGGTCTGCAAATAAATCAGCAACTCCCAGTTAAGGAGCAGCCACACTTGCAAGTTGACCACATTGGCATAAAAGTACATCATAAAGTGAACCCATCTATACCCTATAATATTCTTGATAGTATGAAAAAGATGAATATAACAATGTCTATGTGGGATTCATTAGCAATCCCAGGTCAAAAGGATATGTTACAGTCAGCTTTGTCAAAATTTAAAGTGTCTGATGAATCTGAGTCTCCCATAGGTCAAGCTAGAACTGTGTTGACAAATAATCCTCAAGAAAATGATAAACAAACCAGCAAAGAGACAAGAAAATAAGTCAAACCACCTCCATTTTATGTGTCTATAATCATAGGTGATAAGTTAGTCCATTATTGTATGGTAGACAGTGGAGCTAGTAGCTTAGTAATGCCAAAGAAAATTGCTGACAAGCTTGAACTAAAGTATCAGCCTTTAGAGAAAGGAGTGATTCAATTGGATGGTACCTCTGTTAATACATTGGGTGTTATTAAAGTTTCTAGCCTTACCCTTCATGCTTGTCTGAATTTTTCAATTCCTCAGGATATGTGTTATAGATCTTCCACCTTTCTTTTCTTTCTGTCTCTCAAGAGACTTTACAGCTAAGATAGGTGGTTATGTGTCAGCTAATTGGTCACAAATGTTGTTTAGAACTAGATAGGGAACCAAAGCTACCATTAAATCTGAAAAGTTGGCTAAAGATCACATTGAGCCATATAACCCAAGTCCTATCAATGTTGTCCCTACTACTGTAGACACAAATTGTGTCATTTTTATTGACAGTGAACTGGGTGTTGCTCAAGAACTTCAAGCAGAAGTTGTTCCTGATGTGCTGCTACATGAATGGGTAGCTGAAAATATGTTGGACAATCCTGAAGACCTTATTCAAGATGTTGGTATGGGTAATTATGTGATGCTTGAACCTGATGCAGAGGTTCCTAACCTTGAAAAGGGTACAGATCAGTTGTTGCAATAGTAAAGTGGATTTTGGGAAATGTTTTTTGATGGTTCCAGAAGCAAGAATGGAGCAAGTGGAGGTGTAATGCTGATTTCTCCACAAGGTGACAAGTATTTTTTAGCCTTTCATTTTTCTTTTGCATGTTCTAAAAACAATGCTAAGTATGAAGGACTCATTCAAGGCCTTCAGTGGGAAAGGAAAATAGGATCTGACTGTGTGAAAGTCTATGGAGACAGTGAATTGATAGTTAATCAGGTTAGGGGGCCGAATGTTTCCAAGAATGATGCTTTGAAGTCTTACAGAGACAGAGTATGGAACATAACTGAAGAATTTAATGCTTTCAATCTGATTTCTATTCCATGAAATCAAAATAAGCATGCTGATAGACTTGCAGCAATTGGAGCACAATTTGATATCCCAAGCGATATAAAAATGGATAAAATACAACAGTATGTCAAGGTGGTTATCAGGCCATCAATTCCTGATAACAACATTAACTGGCAAGTATTTGAAAGTGATGAGCAAATATTAACCTTTTGCTCCAGGAAGATCAATTTTCTGTGGTAAACCAAGAAAATATTAAGCAACAGTATGATGATCAAGTGATACAGCTAAAGACAAATAAAATTCCCAAAGGGCTGGTTACCTTGGAATCCGTATTCAATTCTGATGATCAGCTTAAGAATAACAAAGTCGGCATCCAAGTAAAAGAAGATCATTATGAAGAAGTGGAAATCTTTAAAGGTAAGCTTCTCAAATTAGGCAAAATTTGTTCAGTTGAAGATAAGAGAGCTTTCATTGTTTTATGCCGAGAGTATCATGATGTTTTTGCTTGGAAATATTTTGATTTAAGAGGGTTTGATCCTCATATTGCACAACATATAATAGAGTTAGAACCTGGTGCCAAGCTGGTTAGACAAAAACAGAGACCATTGAACCCAAAGCTCGAACCTTTAATGATCAAAGAGCTGACCAAGTTAGTTGAGGGGGGTATCGTATTTTCAATTAAACACGCATCTTGGGTTTCTAACCTTGTTCTAGTTAAAAATAATAATGGTGAGATAAGACTATGTGTAGATTTTAGAGACCTTAATAGAGCATCTCTGAAAGATCATTATCCCTTACCCTCTATGGAACAAATTCTTCAAGTTGTTGTTGGTTCAGAGAGATTTTCTCTTCTGGATGGGTACTCTAGTTATAACTAGATCCTAGTCAAAGAGGAGGATCAGTATAAAACAACATTTACAACAAAATGGGGCATTATGGCTTACAAGAGGATTCCTTTTGGTTTATCTATCACTGGTGCCACCTTTCAGCGTGCCATGGATATGGTGTTTCAAAATTTAATTCAAAAATTTATGTTGGTTTACTTAGATAACATAACTATATATTCAAAGAATGCAGATGAACACTTGTTACATCTCAAGCAAGTTTTTAAAAAATGTAGAGAATATGGGGGTATGTGCAAGATCATGATGGGCCAAAAAGTGGCAATATTATGGGTATTTGTAGGGTATGTGGCTGACGACTTTTTTTTAATCCAAATTTGATAAAATGAAAAGGTTTTTTAGAGGAGATTCTCAACTTTCCACCAATATAAATTATACTTTAATTTGAATTTAATAAATAATTATTATTTATTTTCTATTAGAATTACAACTAAAGTCCTAATCGATAAGTTGATTGAAAAACATCTATAACTTTCAAACAGTATCACATTTTTTGAATCTGAAACATGCATCACATTCTATGCTTCACATACTATAGGATTAAAAAAAGAAAAATTAAATTTCATGAAGTTTTGACCAAGTTAAGGTGGTCAGACATATGAGTTTTTATCTTTTTTAAAAGTTGTAATAAAAAAATCATAATTAATTATTTAATTGGAAAAAAATTACAAAAAAATACGTATCACATTCATACATGAGTTATCTACTTTTATATAAAATATTATAAAAAAATATTATCATTTTATTATGGTTAGGGTGGTCATGTAGACACCTACTTATTTTTTTTCCTAAAATTTAAGTACTACTGCATTGAAATTTAAAATTTTCACCAAATAGATTTTATTTATTTTTAAATAAACCTAGTAATTTAGAAACTACATTCAATTTTCTACAGATTCTATTCTTACATATTTTTGAAATAATGTAGATAACTTATTCAATTTTTTACGTCAAGTTGCCTAACACTAATTTTTCTGAATTTTTTGCCACTTAAGGGCCTGTTTTTTCCATGATGATCTTGCACATACCCATGGAATATCTCTCAATCCGACAAAGAGTATTTTTGGAGTTCATGAAGGTAAACTATTAGGTCACATAGTATCAAAAGGAGTTACCATTAATCCTAAAAGGGTTAAGGCTATACTTGAATTGCCATTACTTAATCACAAGAAAGGATTGCAGAGCTTTTTAGGGAGAATTAACTTTTTAAGAAGATTCATTCCTAATGTTGCAAATTTATTATAGCCTTTGACTGGCATGCTTAAAAAGAATGTAATTTTCAATTAGACTAGAGAAGCAAAATGTAGTTTTGAAGAAATCAAGGAAGCTTTAGCATCAAATCCAACACTGGTAAATCCATATTTCTCTAAAGACTTCTTCTTGTATGTTTTTGGTAGCATTAGTTCACTTTCTGCTATGTTGGTTTAGAAAAAAAGTGATAATTTAGAGTAGCCAATAGCTTTCTTTAGCTGAGGACTTGCTGATTATGAAGAGAAATATACATTTGTTGAGAAACATGTTCTCGCTGTGATCAGAAGCCTAAAGAAGTTTAAGCCATTGGTTTAAAACAACAAAATTCATGTTCTGGTTGCACACTCAAGTGTGAAGGAATTTTTGTTAAACAAAGATCTAAGTGAGAAAAGAGCAGGGTGGATCACAAAAGTAATGGAATTTGATGTCAACATCAATATCACAAAACTTGTCAGGGGAAGAGGACTCTGTGAGCAACTTGCCTCAACCCTTGAAGATATACAAAAATCAGAAACTGGTGTTGTTTTAGCTAATACAAATGAACCTCAGAATGCTCGGGATGATGTGCCTCTAATAACAATAAATTGGGTTCAAGACATGACCCATTTTTTACAAATTGGTGAGTGTTCACCAGGTTTAGACATAGCTAAACGAAGATACTTCAGATTGCAGTCAATTCCTTATGTCCTCATTGATAATATTCTTTTTAGGAAAGATCTAAATGGTGTCTTGTTAAGGTGTATTGATGTTGATCAAACAAAAAAGGTACTGCATGAGTTTCATGATGGAGCTTTAGGAGATCACTTTGCTCCAAGGACAAGTGCTTGGAAAATCATGAGAGCTGGTTACTACTGGCCCAGCTTGTTTAAAGATGCATATGCATGGTCAAGGAGGTGTATTAAGTGTGCTTTGTTTGTAGGAAAGGAAAAGTTGTCTGCTATGCCTTTACATCCAATTCAAGTAGAGCATCCCTTTATGAGATGGGGAATTGACTTTATTGGACTAATTAATCCACCATCCACTGTCGGTCATAGGTGGGTGCTTACAGCTATAGACTATTTCACATAGTGGAAAAAGGCAGTAGCTTTGAAAGAAGCAAGGGAATCTTTAGTTTTGAGCTTTTATGAGGATATAGTCTCTAGATTTGGAGTTCCTAACTCCATCATTTCAGATAATGCTCTTGCATTTGTTAGATGTAATGGACTAGCTAAAAGTACAAATAAAAATATGATCAGAATTATTAAGAGAACCATGGAGGAAAATAAAAGGAGTTGGAATACCATATTAAAATCTGCACTCTGGGCAGATAGAAGAACCCCTAAGAGATCAGTTGGTAATTCACCATATGTACTAGTTTATCATAAAGAGGCCAGATTACCCCTATCTATGGAGCTTCCAACTCTAGACATTGTTGACCAGTTGGAGATGTATGAAGAACAAGACCCAATGTCTGTGAGATATGCAGAGCTCATGGAGCTTGAAGAATCAAGAGATAAGGCAATGAAAACTTTGGAGTATCATCAACTCCAAACAAAGAGGAAATTTGACAAGAAAGATACACCCAAAAATTTTAAAGAAGGTGATATTGTTCTCAAATGGGATGTTCTAAAAAGCAGGTCTGACCAGCACACCAAGTTTGACAACATGTGGATGGGTCCATTTATTATTAAAGACTGCAAAGAACACAATGCGTACCAACTGGCCACAACTGAAGGTGAAGTGCTTCCTATCCAGTTCAATGGGATACACCTCAAGCCTTGTTTTGAAGTCTGATAAGTTCCTCCATTGTACATATTAGGTTAGGTTTTATGCTTTTAATAAGTGCTTATGCACTTTAGTTTGATTGTTGTTTCATTCCCTAAGCATTGTTCCAACACAGTAAATAGTTTCTTTCAGTTTCTCTTGTTTCATAAGTTTCCAATGTTCTGATCTGCTTCATGAGTCTCAAGTGAACTGCGACCATGAACAAAGCTGATGTTTTAAGTCAACCTCTGAGTGACTCCATGCCCAATGGACAAGTTTTGGCTACTGGTTTCCATGTTTAGCAGGAAAACATCCAACAAAGGTCGCCATAAATATTACCCTATTTTCACCTACGGGCTCAATCAGGTAGGACAAATTATGTTTCAGGTGTTCATGAATGCCAAATGGGGACATTGTTGTGTAGGATTAAATCATCCACTCGATGATATTTCACAAGGAGGTCTATTGGAAAGCATGCCTTGATCGAATTTGGCACAAAACTCATCGGAGAAGGAAGTCATCAAGACCCTCCTGTTGTCTTTCCGATTAGCAGTGCATTCCATTTGGTTGAATACACCAGTCGCCAGGACTTTCAGATCGCCATGAGTCTTCATGTATCTCTCCGCTTGGAAGGAGGTCATGCTGATAGTTGTTCACAAAGCCGTCATCAGGGAGAAGGATTTACATTTGCTGTGAGGTTCTTTCGACTGCTAGAAGTCTCAGCGAAAGATCAAGGGCTTCGGTATGATGTCCTTCCGAATGCTAGAAGTCTCGGCGAAAGAGGGTTTGCTAGGGGAGAAGTCTTCCCAACTCTCCAGAGTCTCGCTGAAAGGGTGGGGGTTTCTCTATAATATCTCACTGACAAACAGTGGTCTCGCCGAAGTGGGCTTGGTCTCGATATGAAGTCTTGCCGACCAAGTGAAGTCTCCCCGAAATGAAATGAGCTCGCCGAGGGAGGGCATCTTCACCATAAGGTCTGGCTGACTACTGATGGTCTCACCGAAAGTTTTCTACGTTGAGAATGACATCTTGCCAATTGGAGTAGGGTCTTGCCGAAATGAAATGAGCTCGGGAGAATAGAGGGGCCTGATAATGTCTCATCGACTAGTGGTACTCTCACTGACATGTTTTGTGCCTTCGGTGTAACGTGTTGAGCTCAATATGATGTCTTGTCGAGTGTGATTGTCTCGACGATGAAAAGGGAATATCATTATAACTTTGGCTACCTGTCATGGTGTCTGGCTAACCTGATGAAGTCTCGGCAAAAGATCAGAGGGGTCGGTATGAGGTCTAGCCGACAAGGGCGAGGTCTCGCCAAGATGGAATGCCTTCAGTGTAGTGATGGGGGCCTCGGTGAAGGGTCTTGCTGACTCAATTGGTGTCTTTCCAGAGGGAGTTAGCATCGACGTAATGTTTTGAGCTCAAGGAGAACTCTTCCCGACTGATGTTGGCCTTGCTGATAGAGATGGGTCTGCTACGGACTTTGGTGAGAACCCTTGTCGATTGTGGATCTCTAAACGATGAAATGGCAATATCGATATGACTCCTGAGAGCTCGCTAAGATGTCCGGCCAAAGGTGATAGTCTTGTCAATGGTTTTAGGGATGTCGATATGAATTTTGCAGTTTGATATGAGGTCTTGCCGACAGTTGTATGCAGTTTCATTGCTACTGAAGGGTATAATTGCATCAGGGAGACATGGCAAGTGTCTCACCGACATGTGATTTAGTCTAAATGACTTTTGATCACCTGGGAGTCTTACATGGAGTGTGTTCACCTGATTAGAGGGAGCCAAGGGCAAACCATTGACAGTTTGACTATTGTGACTCCTCGTATTAAGAAGATTAGCAAAACATAAGCAATGAGGATTTTCTCTGAGAATAAAGTGATTGATCAGTTCGATATCCAGGAGGTGTCATCTGTAAAAAGAAGGGCGGAGACCGCAAGGACAGCTGGGATGTCAACTGCCAAGGGTGGATAGACATTAATGATAGTGCTTAAGGGAATTCAAAACAGTTTGGCAAGGAGGTTCGAAGGTGGACACGAAGGCTAGAAGTTAATGTTGTGGTTGTAAAAGATCTTAAGGCTTCTCTTGAGGGTGATCTATCACCAATATGGACAATAGGGATACACATTTAATGCAGGAGTAACTTGATTCAAAAGATCTACGAGGAGATCTTTCTAGAGGGGATATTTTTTGTAAGCCCTAGGGCAGGGGCCAACACTTTTGGTATATATGGCATTTGCCTCTTTGAAAAGGGGTTATGGGGGATGCTTTTCAAAAGTTTGTGAATTTTGCAGTCTTTTCTCAGATTAGCACACTTTTGTAACTCATTTGGAACATAATATATAGAGTTTACCTTGGTCACTGTTGATGATTCAAAATTACCATCTTGTTCTTGCAAAGTGTTGAGCATTTCAAGTTAATAATCAAGTTATTTTGTGAATTTCTTCTATTCCCTTATAAATTTATCTTTTGTTTTCATCCCTTCGTTTGCAAAAGTATCATTATATGAATCACAAACTGTGTTCACATAATCACACATGGATTCTAACCTGTGAAAATATTTTCTTTTCTTGAAAAAGTGTGTGAATCAAACCTGTTTATGAAATATTAATGCAAAGCTTACATAAATTTGATGTGTAATCTTATGTTCATTGTCAATTTTCAAGTGTAAATCAAAATATTCCATTGCTCTTATCAGTTCGGTGTATCACCATATGGTTTAGTTTTATTTTTATGCACTCCTTCTCCCTTTTCCTTTAAAAGAATTATCAGAATAGTAACACCACAGGAAGCCGGCCTTCTCTGGAGGTTGACCTCTATTTACAAGAAACCCATATCTTTAGAGGTCTTCCCATGTTACCCTGAGGTGTTGAACATTGGGTTAAATAGGGTGCAATTTCAGGTGATAACACTACTAAAGATAATCTTCAAGTGTAGGAGAAGGAAAATAAGAAAATCTCTATTTTGTCTAAAATTGAATGTCATTATAGTGTGACATGAAGCATGGCATTGCATGAATTCCTACATATTTATAATTTTTAGACACAAAATTTGATGTTTACAGGGTCAATGTACAACTTATGATTGTAGTCTATTGAATTATACGCTATAATACCAACTATTTGTGGAGGCAACGATTTCCAACAGTATCAAACAACCAGATAGAGTAGAAGAGAGACATTGACAATTGGGTGATGACACTTGCTTATCCCCACAAAGCTCGAGTTATCATAGGCAACAAGGTTTGCATATGGAGCACGGAGCCATTGGCAAAATAAGTTGATAATGACAAGCAGGTCATAGATTGTTTTGCCGCTCTTTGTGACCACTTTTGTTCTGCTAATTGTGTGAGATGGAATAAACATGGTTGGCAGGCTGCACATTCGACCGTAATTATTAATTTATGGAAAATCAAAATACAGTGTAACATTTTCGATTAATTAATAATTACAGTCAAATATGCAATTTGATGGCTGGGTAGACGTTGTCGGTAAATAATTTCAAGTTTTGATGATAAAGGTAATTCTCATCCACGAAAAGAAAGTTGGGTCTAGCACTACAAAATTTGGGAGTGGAGAACCTCCAAACATTGAGAACTGGAAAGTGTTAATTTCTTATAACCCATTTACAGATTAATTGCACAATAAATCACAAAATATAATTAAATATTTAATTTATAACAATTAATACACTGGGTTAAATAACAATTAATAATAGCGGAAGAAAAAATAACAAGAAGCCAATAACAAAAAGACTAACACAAATATACCCAAGAAACCCCAATGCGGGGAAAAACCTGCAAATTTTGGATCTTCTATTCAGTCTAACAACAAACTTTTCTTTCAAGAATACAATACAAGTTTGCTACAACAATCTTACATATATAGAACCCAGTTGCTTTACTTAGCCTACAAGAAAATAATCTTTCCTTGCATTCGTTGGCTTTAAATCACACATAAATCACTCTTGGATTTATCCTATCCTCACAAACTCAAAAAAATTCTATTAAAGAATAAAAATCTCGCTGTTGCTGAAAATCCAACTCGAATTGCTTTAAAGCATATCCAATTTGGCTTTACACTTTATGCTTCAATGGATGCCCATACGTTGTTCCGACACTCCTATTTTGGTATAGGTTGTAAGGATACTGACAAAGGTTGTAGCGATTTGGCTTTACACTTTAGAACTGTATTTGCTTAAAATATTCTAAAACCCTTTCATTAAATTCATTTTTGCACACAAACATTTCATTGCATTAGATGACACCTCTTTGTGGCAGCTTTTAGACAATTCACAACTTTTTTCACACCTCCACACTTCACATGCGCGTTTACTAGGGCATTTACAACTAAGGTTTGACACACATTACTATTAAGTCTTTCAGCTACTACCATCATGACTGAGGAGAAAATGCATAGTTATTAATAATTAATTCTTTAAATATGAATAGGTACCATCAAGGTTTCCATCTTTATGCTACCATTTGCAAATAGCTCTTTGAACTTAAAAATAATTGCTATATTTTCCTATTTAGCTATAGAAATATATTTCTCTTATTCCATGTGTAGTAACTACAATGGCATATCTATGATATGTACAATGGCGAACTCTATTTTCCTTTATATTTATGAACATTGACCCTAGAATAACTAAGTACTATTGTTTCTTGTTAGAGAGAAAACAAAAGATGTTAAGGAACTCTATTTTGATCATGGTGCTCCCTATTTAGTTGGTAAATCGGAAGTTGTTGGTCTGGTTGCTGAATGGAAAGGAATATTTGGAAGTTTTGATGTAATCTCTGGAAAATTGATCACATAGTTGATTAGTAACTGCATATCCCAATGACTACCCAATGCATTGAACTGCATTAATGCACTTGAGGGTGGCCATATAAAACTCTATATGTGCAAGTGATTTTGATTGGTAGAAGTGTTAGTGACCATATTCAAGTTTTTAATGGCTAAATTGCAGTGAATTGTTTGCAATTCGGCCCCTAGATAGTCACAACCCTTAGGCACAATTTGTAGAAATTTAATGGATCTAAGAATTTTTGTATTCTTTTTCAATAATTTGTAGCAAGGGAATTCATTAAAGAGGGAGAAATTCATTGAAGAGATATGTGGGTGTTCCAGGAACGAACTCTATTTGTGAATATATTTGTAGTCAACCTGATAACATATTTAGTTTAAGCTTATATGTTTATTTTTTATGGAGTTTGGAAATCTGTTATTGCACAGTTTGTAATGATTATGATGGCCATCTTGGGAAGGAGTAGAAGCTAAGTTTGGAGTGATAGTTGCAAAATTACAGTGGAGGGAGGAGGAAGGATTCTGGGATTTGAGGGATTTGCATCTTGCATCAGACAAATATCTGGCATATCCAAGGTTCAAAGTTCAAAATGCCTTTCCACCCCCTTTAGGTATGCAACTGTCTTCCTCATCCAACATCCAAAGATATATGTTTTACTGGACACATTCCCATTCATCTTTAACAAAGATTTCCATTGAAGATATGAATTTCTGTTGAAAGGGAAATTTTTAATTGACAAAATCATATAAGGATTCAAGTTTTCCTTAACATAAATCAGGCACTCAATTTTGCAGCGAGGGAAAATCAACAATAGAAAGTATTGATCTCATCAATTGGTTCCAGAGATGGTTTGGAGGTAAATTTTGATTTTTGTCTTGCAAATAAGGGTTTATATTCCATTTGACCAATTGTATTGGAAGAAAACTATGCCTCATAGATGTGATTTTTGATCTACAATATTTTTTTGAGATTGCTTTATAGAAGTGTTTAACACCCATATTTGAAATTGTTTTTAATGCTTGTGACTAACTTCTTATTCCAACATCCATCTAGCTACTCTGAAACTGGCCTTCAATAGCTTCTAACTTCTCACCAAATTTTTGAATTAAAATACAATTTTTGTGGTTTTCTTTGACTAAAAATATCCATTGTTTGTTGTGTATTCAAGTCATTGAAGGATGTGTATATCGAGTCTGGTCCTATTTTTTTTCTTTTTCTTGCAGCTTTCTGAACCATCTTATAATTTTTATATTGCTTGGGTAGTACCTAACTTCACCTTTTTGTGAATAGTGGATTTGAGTCATATGTTCACCATATCTGATAATGTGGAACCTTGCCATGCTACAATCCAAGGCTTAGGGTGTGTAGTTAAGCTCATAACATGCAACATTCAAATTGTCAACAATGATCATAATAGGGCATCTGTAGATGATTATAACAAACATTCAAAGTTTTATTGCTAAAGGTCAAATAGAGTCCTTGTGTTTTGTTATCTTCTTAAAAGACCTTTATATTTCAAGACCAATGTTACTCAAAATGAAGCCTTTCTTATAATTTAGCCTGATGCATCACATTATTTCTATCTTTCTGCAACTATGAAGTCAGTTTTTTAATCATTACATGCAATACTTTCCTTGAATAACCACATGACAAATTGTTAATTGTTAACTGATGAGGGCGCAAACCCGAGACACAGAAAATAACCCACCAACAAGAGAATAATTTTATTATTTAGAAAATGGAACTTCTTACATGCAGAGGACCTCAAATCCCCAAGTTCTACAACACATGGAAGCTACAGAAAGCTACAAAATAACCCTTTCGCAATATGCGAGCTTGTCCCCAAAAGTTACCCAAAAATTAGAAAACCTACCCATAAATAGAGCTCCTCCTTTGTTTGGAACCAAAACAACATTCAATTTGAGTTTAGGCGGTTTGGCGCCGAAAATTTACAACATGAAGTTCAAATTTCAAAAGAGCATTTGCAATGGTATCTTCTAGAAAGTGTGCCAACTTCGCGGGGTCATAACTTTTGATCCAGGCCTCCGATTCGTGAACCGTTTGAACCGTTGGAAAGGTCTCGAAGTCAAGAACGCGCTCAAAATTTTCTATGCCGATTTTGGCAAGTTTTGAGGCCAATCCGAGAGCTATAAGTGCCTCAAATCCCACTCGAAAAATTTTCAGGTGCAAATCTAGGAAACTAAAACTGCAATATCTTTCAACCCATGAACCGAAATTAAAAACTGTAAATTGGGAATTTCATTATGACTAAAAGGGTATCCAAAAATGTAAAAACATCTAAAAACTGAGAAACTTGAAATTTAACTATTTTTGGGTGATGCAAGATTGCCCTTACACCACAGATGCTCCTGCATCGACACCCAGGGTAAATTGAGAAGTGACCCCGACAAGTCTCAGAGGGTTGAGGAAAACCCAACCAGTCAACCGCTTCCTTAGATAGCCGGATGAATCTTCAATAGGCCTTCCTCTCCATTTCACCAGATATTCTTCATACTGTCTGTTTCTGGTACTCCTTCCCACATGACTATCCAAGATTGCTTCAATCTCCTCCTTTTCTGAAGTAGGTGTTGGAATCCTACACTGTTCCATCATTGGTACTTCCTCTGTGCTACCTTCATGATACTTTGTCAAATCTGAAATGTTGAACACAGGAGAAATATTGATTCCATCAGGCAACTCTACCTCATATGCATTCCCTGAATCATGCTTCTTCAAAATCTTACAGGGACCGAACTTCTTCATCTTCAATTTGTTATATGTTCCCACTGGAAACCTTTCTTTCCTCAAGTGGACCATCACTTCATCACCAATCTAAAACTCCTTATACATCCTCTTCTGATCTGCCTTAGCCTTATACTGCATATTCATCTTGTTAATATGTTCTTTTACCTTCTCATGTATATCCTTGATGTGTTCTGCAAAATCTTCAGCTTCAACACTTGTTTTCTTCTCTTGGTCCATCTTCCTCAATTCTGGAGCTGTTCTGGGGCTACCTCCATACACAATCTGGAATGGTGATCTACCAGTGCTTCTATTGACAGAATTGTTGTAAGAAAATTCTGCTTGGGGTAAGATCCCATCCCGCATCCCTTGGGTTTATCTCCTACCAAACATCTTAGTAGGTTACCTAGACTCCTGATGGCAACAACCTCTGTCTGCCCATTTGTTTGTGGATGGTGTGTGGGGCCGAACTTCAACTCACGTGTGACTTCTTCCACAAGGTCCTCCAAAAGTATCCAGAATTTGGTGTCATGATCTGAAACAATACTCTTTGGCGGAGACCATGTAGCCTCTACCTCTTTGAGAACAAGTCAGCAATGTGGACTACATCATGGGTCTTCGACATGGAATGAAATGTGCCATCTTCAGCATTATCCAACCACCACAAAGGCTGAATCATTCCTCATTGTGTCCTTGGAAAACCAAGAACAAAGTCCATATATATCCTCCCATGGCCTCTAGAAAGTGCGGTAAGGTGATATAAGCTAGTGATGCGACTCCTCCTTTAGCCATCGACATACCCTACAGCAGCTTTGTACAAACTTCTTCACATCTGTGATAGCGGGGAGTAATAATAATGCTCCTTGATAATGGCAATGGTCTTGTATCAGACCAAAATGTCCGCCATTCCTCCACTATGCTTCTCCTTTATTAGGTTCTCCCTCATGGAACTCCTTGGGATACACAATTGACTTCCTTAAATAACATGCCATCCTGGATTATGAAATCTAGCCACCATGTCCTGTCCACTGTAACAGGTTCCTTGCAAGCTTTCCAAGCCTCTGCAAAATTAGTATCTTCTACGTACAGTGTCTTAAGTTCATTGAACCCAACCACTTCAATCTGCATCTTTGTCATCAATGCATGCCTCCTACTTAAGGCATTTGCAACCCTATTTGACTTCCCACTCCTATGTTTCAAAACAAAGGTATAACTCTGCAAAAACTCTACCTATTTCATATGCCTCTGATTTAATTTTCCCTGACTATTTAAGTCTTGCAAGGCACGATGTGGTAATTATATAGAAAAAATTCCTTGACAGCAAATAATGTCTCATTTCTTTAGTAAGCGAACTATCATTATAAAACTCCCTGATCATATATACATAATACTTTCTCTTACATCATTTAACTTTTCACTAAAATAGGTAATGGAGCTTACTATCTTGGCTCAACACTACTCAATGGCACAACCACTAGCATCACAATCCACAGAAACACCTTGTTGAAATATGGAGAGCTAGAGCAGTTGCTCTGTCACCCTTCTGCTTCAAGAGTTCAAAACTTTTTGCTGCTCCAGTGCTCCACTTGAATTCTTTTCTATCCCCTCTCATTATTTCAGTCAGGCGTCCACAAATACTACTGAATTTTCTAATGAACTTTCTATAAAAACTAGCAAACCATGGAAAGATCTCACCTCGGTAGCAATTCTTGGGGTAGGCCATTCTAGAATAGCCTTCACCTTCTCTGGGTCCATCTTGAGACCTTCTGCTGAGACAACAAACCCCCAGTACACTAACTCCCTCTTCACAAAACTGCACTTCTTCAGATTAATCAATAGTTTCTCTTCTCTTGCTTCTCAAAGGCTCTCCAGAATATGCATCAGATGCTCATCCAGCGTCTTACTAAAAATAAAAATATCATCTAAATACACAATAACAAAACTTCCCAGAAATTCTTTTAGTACCTCGTTCATGAGCCGCATGAATGTGCTCGGTGCATTGGTTAGCCAAAAAGGCATGACTAACCACTTTCGTACATGCCTCTTTGGTCTTGAATGCGGAGTCTTCCATTCATCTCCTCTGACAAGATCACGGTGATATCCACTCAACGGATCAATCTTTGTGAAGTACTGAGCTCCACTCAAACAGTCCATCAGGTCATCCATCCTTGGCAGGGGAAATCTATACTTGATTGTTATCTTGTTTATGGCTCGGGAATCTGTACAAATCCTCCACTCCCCATCCTTCTTTGGTGCAAGTACTGCAGGTACTGCACATGGACTCAAACTCTCCCGTATCAAACCATTTCTCAACAACTCTTGAACTTGTCTGTTCAACTCCTCATTTTCAGCTAGAGTCATTCTATGAGCTACCTTATTTGGGAAACTGGCTCCAGGAATCAAGTCAATCCGATGACTGATCTTCCTTATTGGTGGTAAACCCTCAGGTACATTATCAGAAACAATATCTTGAAACTCATCCAACATCCCAGAAACTTCTTTTGTACCTTCTCACTATCCTCATTACCCATTCTAGGAATCAATGCATAACACACATGCTCATGCTTCATACCTTCTAAAAATTTCTTCCGTCTACATAACAAATTCTAGCACTACTGCATACCTTTTCTTTGGAATCCTTTAGGGGTTTCAACTTGTGACGAACCCCATCCTTTGTCAAGGAATAAGTGTTTGCATGGCCATCATGTATAGCACAGCCTATCGGCTGCCACGGCCTCCCCAACAACATGTGACATGTGCATCCATGGGGATGATATCCTGAGTACCTCATCATGGTAGCTCCCAATCTTGAAATTTACTAGAGCGCGCTCATTGGCCAAAACTTTGTGGTCTTTGCGCAGCTAGGCAATCCACGTCACGGATCGCGGTGCCTTTCCTCTTCGGCTTCAACTTTGGCGACCATCTACTAGACGCAGGTGCTCCGGTGCTCCCCACCGTCCATGTAACATCTAACATTTTTCTTCACCTTGTCTGGCTCATTCTTCCTTTGTTCACAGTTCCCTTTTCTTGATCACTAAGGCTCTCCTAATCACTAAGGTTTCTCCCCCTTCAGCATCATCTGAATGCTCAGACTGCGCCTCCTCATCTGCATGTGCAACCCTTCCACGACCTTCTGGCCTTCTGTCCGTCCTTCCTTGGTGTTGTAGACATTCATAGGCTCGATGCCCTTCTTCACCACAATGGAAACAAGTTCCTCTAAAACCACCTCTTCCGGGTCCTGGCCCAGATCTTCCTCGTCCTCTACCCCTTTGATCACCACTGTTTTGATCACGAGGGCGGTAGAAGTTATCATTCCTCTGACCTCGACTGGTACCCACATCTTCATTTTTCCTTTCATCCTCATTTCGGCTCCCAAAAGATCTTCCACTTTGCCCATACCTTTGACCTCCTAGATCCTTTTTGCTTGCCATCAAATCTTTTGTTCCTTCTCTTCCACCTTTAGAAAATTGATCTGGTCCTCAATGGTGGTCATTAAACCTAGGCTTAACTCCTCACGAGATGCTTTCGGTGTGTAACCCATTAAGATGTCGAGGGCTACCTTCTCGCTTATTGGCCTGCATTGTGACCGTTCTAATGATTTATCTTGTAGAATATTTAGTATATTCTTTCACAGATCTGCTTCCTTGCTTCAACCCTTGCAATTTCTTCAATAGGTCTAACTCATAATCCACTGGTATGAACTGCTTCTTCAGTTTCTCTACCATGCGCTCCCATCTGGTGATCTTGACTTTTCCTCTTCGATTTCTTTCCAACTGGACCTCTTTCCACCAAATACTGGCATGGCCCTTCAGCTTCATTTTGCAAACTTAACCCGATCTGGGTCCTCTATTTCCTCATACTCAAAATATTCTTCTAGCTCGTTGATCCAGTCGATCAACTCTTCCGGGTTCAGACTTCCAGAATAACTGGGGACTTCTACTCTGGGTCTTTTCCTGATCTTCGAAATGGCCCTTATTAGCGCATTTGGTCTTGATCAATTACTTCTTCTTCCTCTTACGCATCTGAACCTTCTTCCTGTCCTTCATCCTCACTTTCCTCCCTCAGTTTAACCCTCTTCTCAACTGCTCTTGTAACGCATCAACTTGTCTCTGGAGGGCTGCCAGTGCATCTCTTCCACCAGCATCTCTGCCACCTCGAACACCTCTGGCACCACCATGCCTACCAGGTATCACTCTTGGAGGCATCTTTCTTGACGTCGACCCACAACCACGGTCCTGGTGCGAACTGCCTCACGATCGGCGATCTGTCCACACGCTCAAGAAAAACCCGCTATGATACCACTTGATGAGGGCACAAACCTGAGACACAGAAAATAACCCACCAACAAGAAAATAATTTTATTATTCAGAAAATAGAACTTCTTACATGCAGAGGACCTCAAATCCCCAAGTTCTACAACACATGGAAGCTACAGAAAGCTACAGAATAACCCTTTCGCAATATGCAAGCTTGTCCCCAAAAGTTACCCAAAAATTAGAAAACTCGCCCATAAATAGAGCTCCTCCTTTGTTTGGAACTAAAACAACATTCAATTTGAGTTTAGGCGGTTTGGCGCCGAAAATTTACAACATGAAGTTCAAATTTCAAAAGAGCATTTGCAATGGTATCTTCTAGAAAGTGTGCCAATTTCGCGGGGTCATAACTTTTGATCCAGGCCTCCGATTCGCGAACCGTTTGAACCGTTGGAAAGGTCTCGAAGTCAAGAACGCGCTCAAAATTTTCTATGTCGATTTTGGCAAGTTTTGGGGCCGATCCGGGAGCTCTAAGTGCCTCAAATCCCACTCAAAAGATTTTCAGGTGCAAATCTGGGAAACTAAAACTGCAATATCTTTCAACCCAGGAACCAAAATTAAAAACCGTAAATTGGGAATTTCATTATGACGAAAAGGGTATCCAAAAATGTAAAAACATCTAAAAAATGAGAAACTTGAAGTTTAACTATTTTTGGGTGATGCAAGATTGCCCTTACACCACTGGATGCTCCTGCATCATTAACAAATGGCATGCAAATCACCAAATAACCTTGAAATTGTGAGTAATGAAATAAGTCAATCCACATTAGTTGTGGAATATAAAAGCATGGTAAATTCTAAGTGAAGAAGATATTCTTTCTCTTGAATGCTATTCTCGCCTAAGTGTCGAGGATAGGGATGGTGGGACATGTTTCCAAGTACATGATTTGTTTTGGCCATCTTTTAGGGAATGACTATTAAAAAATAGGGAAAATTTTAAATATAAGGAAATTTCAAATATTTATCATATGATAACATTGATCAAGCATTTATCATAGACATTATATGATATAGAACCTTTGTAAGAATCGGTAATTGAATAGGAATTATGATGTTATTTATATACATGAGCATGAGTTAGTAAAGGCATGCTTGATTGTGTGTATATTCAGGTGAGATTTATTATCAAAGATTTCCTAAAGACTTCAATACTGCATGTTATGTTGTCAAATGAATTAACAAAGAAGAATGGTGAAGTAAAAAGATAATTGGTTATGTTCCAATTATCCCTCAACTAGGATACTAATAGATGGGATTATTTTATCAATTGTCTACAAATGGCATGATTGACACATTTTAAATTTTTGGCATTGCATTATGAAAGTGGCATTTCCTACTGACTAAGACCTTACTTGTATTCAACAATATAATGATTGTAGCATGCCAACTTTGTTTGTGGCAATCCTTGTATACTAAACAAATTCTCCAAGGTATGAAACAAGATCATCCTTGATTATGACTTCAACTATGAAGATGCAAAAATCTACAACAAAGGATATGAATTTTTTAAATTTTGTGATCATGATTAACCATTGGTCTATTACATGGTTAGACTTATAAATTGGTGGAGGTTTGGGGGCAATATCCCCAACGAGGTTGAGGGGCAGCACCCCTAGTGGGGTCATAGGGTCTAAGGGTAGCGAGGGTAGTGTAGAGGGGAAAAGCCCCCATCACCAAGCCTAGATGATGACCTTTCAAACCACAAAGACTATGACCTACCCATTCCTTTTTTTCTTTTTTTAAATGTATTTTTTTTTTTTAAATGTGCTTGACATATGAGGAATCCCTACACATCTCCTAGCCATCTCAAGGATGGCTAGTCATCCCCCAATGTCCATTGGAAAAAGAGGGACATCCCCCAGATGTTTCTATTTTTTTTTCACACAAGGGACTAGGGGGTGATGTTTCCTAGGTGCCCTTGAAACATCCCCAATAGGGGTTGGGGGTAAAAATGGAAAGGGACATGTTTTTGGGGAGCATTGCTTGAATGATATCAATGATTTGTATGAAAGATCAATTTATTGATTTGAAAAACTCCTTAACTTCCAAACCCATGGGATGCACTTTCTCCTTTTCAACGATATTGATGGAAAGTTCATCTATTCAACTTAAAACACATTTTATGCCATGTATTTTAGAATCAAAGTTAACCATTGTGAAGTATGGGTAAAAGCACAAAGTTGTGTCACACTTTCAGCCAACTTATCAACACAACTAAATTTAAGTATTTCTAACTAAAAATCAATTTTGGTCAAACATATGATCTAGTAAGACTAATTCTAGCTAAGTTAGATGCTTCCACAAATTTTCCAACTAAAATTGTTGGCTAAAAATGTATGGAGCACCACTTTGAGTCCAATTTACTAAAAATATTAAATTATTTGAAAAACTTGAAGTTTCAATAACTCTTGCTAATGTAAACAACATTTTTAAAAAAATATAAAAATACCCTTTTATAGATCCACAAGTGTAGTTTTCAAAAATATATTTATTTTAATAGTTTAATTATTTAATATATATATATACTTTTTTACTAAAAGTAGGTTTTCCGCACAAAATATTAGGTTGATTACTATGTCAAGGAAAAATACTAAAACTTATTAAAAAAAATTGAAAAAAATATGATGCACTAGATAAAAGAATTTATTTTAAGATGGTATAACTTTGTTTCTATTTTCGATAAATATTTAATATGAAAGTTGACGTCCAATGAAAACAGTTTTTTTTTTATTCACATATTTTAATATTTATTTAAAAATATATATTTATCAAAACTGGAAAAAAATATATCCATGCACTAAAATTCCAAGTTATAAATACACACAAAAAAATTGAAAGAAAAAAAATAAAATTTACTATAAAAAGTTTGACGTCCCATGCAACTTCATTTTTCAGTATTTTATCAGCAACTAAATTATAGTTTTAATTTATTCAAAACTAGTTTCAAATAATTTTTTATATTTTTTAAAAAAATACAAACATAGAATATACTAAAAAATACATATTTTACTAGTTTACATCGTTTCAAAATTCAAAACATATATGCCAATTTTTAGTGATTCAAGTTTAAAAATTGGATCAGCATTGGCCATTTCCTTTATAAAGTGTGACACAGCTTTGTGCTTTTACCTGTATGTAGAGTGTAGAGTAGTGCTAGAAACTTAAGGCAGTAACAATGTGTTTCAACTTCCACATATTAGGCATGTCTTCTTTCAAGCACTTGCTACTTCTACTTGTTGCTCCTTTCAAGAGGTCAAGACTTTTACCCTTCATCTTGGCACTTGTGTTAATATCATGTAAGTGTATTATGAATCATCACAATGTGGAAATGAAATAGTATTTTTGTATGCAAACATTTGGAATACATTTATTGTGCAAGTCACCCCTTAGTTGCCAACCTTAGTGGCTACCCACTACTTGATAACAAAAATATTTAACTTGTGACCCACACACTGCTCAATATTTTTGTGTGTCTAATTTGAAGGGTTTATGATTTATTGTTCACTAAAATTTGCATCTTGATAACATGATACATGTTGGAAAAAAATTTCATCTTTCACCATTCTTCTAAGTAAAAATTGCATACCCACTGCAATACCTCCTCCAAATAAATCCCATTACTACACCCATCTGCATGGCATTATTAAAATAAATAACTTCCTTAACTTGGGGTGGTTCAACACAAATATTGAATTTTATTACAACATAAGTCTTGCTAACCCCAAGATGTTTCTTAAAGAGACTTTGAACTTCAAACCAACAACATCCATTGACCCACAAGTAATACCAAGAAATAACACATAAGAAAGAATTGCAATTAAAGAGGCTTGATGTAGAGCTATTAAGGGTCACATAAATTTCATCTTATCCTAACATAAAAAGCTATTGTTATAAGACTAATGTGACTCATCTACCGTGAGTTGGGTTTCCTCTAACTGAGATTCAGTTAGGACTTCAGGTCTATTGTCGTCTTCACTATATATTTCTTACAGATTTCTAGGCGAGCATATGAATAACACTACAAAATGATGTAAATTGTAAAGTCAAAACAAAATGAAAATTCAAATATCCCTGTGTATTCAACAACTACAATGTCATACTTTTTGGTTTAGACTATAAATTTTTTATTCAACATTAAAATATAATAAATTATAGTGGCTGGGGGTATGTGCAGGATCATGATGGGCCAAGAAGTGGCAATATGATGGGTATGTGGTTGACAATTTTGGTTTTTTACCCAAAATTGATGAAATGAAAATGGTTTTTAAAGGAGATTCTCAGCTTTCCACCAATATAAATTATGCTTTACTTTGAATTTAATAAATAATTATTATTCATTTTCTATTTGAATTATGACTAAAGTCCTGATTGATAGGCCGATTGAAAAATATCTATAGCTTTCAAATGATATCACATTTTTTTAATCCAAAATATGTGTCACATTCTATGCTTTGCATACTATAGGATTAAAAAAAATGAATTGCATGAAGTTTTGACCAAGTTAAGGTGGTCAGACATACAATTTTTTATATTTTTTAAAAGTTGTAATAAAACATTCATAATTAATTATTTACTTGAAAAAATTACAAAAAAAATGCATCACATTGAGATATGAGTCCTCTACTTACATATAAAATCTTATAAAAAAATATTATCATTTTATTGTGGTTAAGGTGGTCAAACAGACACCTACTTCTTATTTTTTCCCTAAAATTTAAGTACTATTGAATTAAAATTTCAAATTTTCACCAAATAGAATTTTTTGTAAATAAACCTCTACAAATTCTATTCTTACATATTTTTTAAATAATATAGATAACTTATTCCAAATTTTACGTCAAGTTGCCTAGCTCTATTTTTTCTAAAATTTTTACCACTTAAGGGCTTGTTTTTTCCATGATGATCCTACGCATACCCTTGGCCTTGCACTTTTCCAAATAAAAACAAGAGTCAATGAGGAAATTGATAATCAAATTTACAGCCTCATGCACCCAATAAAAGAAAAATCTTACCAAGAATATCTAGACTTAGAAAAATGGGTCTGTAACACAAATTTAGTCCTTCCTATGGTTGATGTCCTTAAATTTATTGATTAAGAATGTGATGCAAAATTTGAAAGAAAACAAAAAAGTTATCAGTGAAGAATTAATAGATCTGCAAAAGGTTATGGATATCATAGAACAATCTGAATGCTTCCCATATAATAAAGCACCCATCAAATGGCGTGTAAATGTTGCACATTGGCAGGGAATGTAGAATGAACAAACATATTATAAATCAATGAATTACAAACTGCATTAGAAAATATTAAAATGAACTTGAAAAATTTAAACTAGTTGTATCTTCTATGCACATTCATGTAATAGTCAATTTAAACAATTTAAAACTGAATGCCTTCAAAAAATGCAACTACTGTATCTTTTGTGCAGAAATAGAGTTATATTTTTCTATCAACATAATCATTTTAATTTGTAATTTTATTCTTAATTTTCTTATGGCTCAATTATGATTGGAATTTAGGATCTTTGATTTGTTGCTGGGATGTTCCAAATGCCACTGAACTATTGACCCTCTTGATGACCGGTCCATCTCTTATTTGAGTTGATTGGTACATCTCAGGCACATCTCTTATTTGAATGTAATTAATTTTTTATCATTTAATTTCAATAATTTTTTTTGTAAATAAAATCATAATGCTTAAATTCAAACATCCAAGAGAAGGAAAATAGAAAAATATTAGAATTTGGATTAACACTCACAAAACAAATCTTTCAGGTATTTTTTGTAGAAACAATCATACAACTTCTTTTTGAGATAAAAGCTCATCTTTAATTTCTTATACTTCTCCTTGATTTGGGATTTTTCATCTTGTAGTTTTCCCTGCAATAAAGAAAAAATAATCAAGATTATCTTTCAATTCAATATCTTGAGATGTTTCTCATTCTTATTAGCAACTAAAGCATATTCATTTACAATCAGATCATTAAGAATAGGAAAAGCCTCTCCAGTTGAACTAAACTTGGAACCATTAAAGCTATGAACTCCTCCATTAGTAGAATTCAAAGTAAGAATCTCTTTCTTTTTGGTGTAAAAAAAGAACTGATAATCTATTTCTCAGGAAAATGTCTATCAAATAGTAAATTGGGAAAATTTCTCTCAAAATCAACATCTACAATTATTGAATCACTTGGTATAGTTGGATTAGAACAAGAATATATGTTATACTCATCTACAATATTCCTATTAAGAATTAGAGAAGCTTCTTCAATCCAACTCAAAACTAATCCATCAAAACTATAAAATCCTCCAACAATAATCCTTTTAGATTTCTCTTATGTAGAAATAGGTGGGGTATAATCAACTTCTCTAGAGACGTCCTTCAAGAAGAAATTTCAAATCTAACAATTCTTGCTCATACATATCAAAATTCACAAGATTAAAATTGACATTATTATTTATAACAATTGAATGCATTGGTAAGCATGAATCAGAAACATAGTTTATTTTGTTGATCTGGTTCTTCATCATTTTGGTAGAAATTGATATTGTCATGGTATTGCTTTTTATGGTGAAGAATTTACAAATGGACTTTTAGAGGGATTATCCTTAAGGGATTTTGTTAAACTAGGGTGTCTTACTTTAGAAGCTTTAGAATTCACTTCTCCAACCAATATTTCCCTTTTTTGTTTATTTAGACTTGGCAAACCTCCTTTGTGTGCATCTCTAATGGAAACTAAATTATTATCGAAAAATTTAGACATTTCTCTACTTTGATGTTGAGACTTTTTTCCTTTGACCCTAACTGTTATAGGGGCTCTGTATTCTAACCTTTGAATCACAAAATTATTAGCAACTCAAGCATATTCATATTATTTCATTGGTAATGGATTTTTTGTTTAAATAATACAAACTGACCTTTGCGTAATGAACAAAACGCCCATTACACTGGCCTCAATTTCATAGTCGATCTTTTCACTCATTTTCTCAAATGAAAATCCCCCATTAATATATTGACTTTGCTAAAAAATAATCATAACAACAAACTTATGGACTCAAGTAGGACTTGTAAATGGATCCCTTGGGGAGGTTGTTGATATTGTTTACAATCTAGGCTCTAAACCATTAGATGTTTCAATGTACGTTGTAATAATCAATAACTACAATGGGACACCATGGAATGAGAATGATCCAAAGGCTATACATATAATACATATATCACTAGGTGATCATAGGAAAATTCCATTAACAATGGCATGGGCAATTACTATACATAAATCCCAAGGGCTAACCCTACAAAGAGCAACAATTGATATTGGTAAAATAAAAAGACAAGGACTAACATTTAGAACTATATCAAGAGTAAAATAATTAAATGGACTTTTGATGTAGTATAGAGGGGAAGAAACACACTTTCTCAATCTTATTTAGCAATAGTCAAAACCAATTCTTCATGTCCACTCAATTAGGTCTTTTTCCATTTACAAAACCATTAATTTCAAACACTCAAACTGAGATAAAAGCATAAAAAACTTTTAGTTTCTTCAAAATATATTAAACATCAACCAATTTACTGGCCCATACCTTTCCACTAACATAAACAACCCAAATTAGTGATCTTACAAAGTAGACTATCACAAAACATCAATTAGGCCCTTCAAGACCCCACCAATATACAACTTCCCATTCCTAAGCCTAAATTCCTTCACCAATGGCATCAACATCCACAAATATGTCTACAAAAAAAATTAGATCATTTCCAAACTTTATTCAAGATGTTTCCACAAATACCAATTCAAGAACCTTCAATTTCTGATTACAAAGATGACTGTACAATTTTGTCCAAACAAGAAAGTCTATAAATGGTCACCATAACTCATCCATCCACCAAACCAAGTCAAGAATTATGTTCAAATGCTCCTGGCCAAATCAATTAATCCATCTCTGGTTCTTTTTTTATAACATTTATCAAAGACCCAACTCAAAACCTTAAACCTTTGACACAAAATAAGAATGTCTCCAAACTGTCTTAATGGAATAATCAAATAAAAAATGGCTTCAATCCATAACTCCACTAAATCTAGACTTGAAATGGCTCATCATACACCAAAACACCTTTTAGAAATAATTTAATATAAGAGGGACTCAGTAACCATAAAAAAAACTCAATAAAACAACACTCTATTTCTAGTTTTACCAGTCCTCTTCATATTTTCAAACCTAGGCTTATTGGTTAATATGCCTCCAAACTCAAAATCTCTTAACCACTTGTTCAATCACCTTTATTTAGATCTAAATAAGCTTATTTATTCATTAGAAGTCCTATAACATGTGTATTCTACCAAACCCTAAGTCTTCTTCAATCAACTCAAGGTCTTCTTCTGAAATCAAGTCCTCAACTAAAATGATGCATTACAATAGAAAATGGTCTCATTGACCTTAGTTTAGACAAAATACCTCAAAAACTAAAGCCTACTCCTCAAAACCTTGAATTTATTGAGTTTATTGAAGAAGACCTTTTCTGACTAGCTTTCAAACGTCGAAATCACGACTCAATTTCGTCGGTTGCCACCATGGAAAAGGGATCTGGTGTTCGTCGGAATGTCGATGAAAGGATCGTTGACCTAATGAAGAACAATAGATATAACACAAGTGGTATGCCTTTCTGAAAGCATCAGAATAACAACAAACGTTCATTGAAATTGTGACAAAATAGGCAAGTCATTATGACGAATGTTTCGTCGAACATATTGCAAATATCGGTGAAAGATCAAGAATGTTACAACGATCAAAATTTCCTGAGAAGATATATCAGGAGGACTGACCCATGGTCTTAGTGATGAAGTTTCATTGGTGAGATACTCATTTTGTCTCATCGATGAAGCATGAGGGAAGCATATTGGCAAGACATATACCATCGAAGTAAGTTTTGAATGTCTACCCAACCTACTATGTCCTGTCGATAAGATCACATCGGCAGGAGTCTTGGTGACATACTTGAGATTGAAAGAATAGAAGAACTTTGTCGAAAGTGCGATGAAATAGGAAAGTCATTATGATGAAAGTTTTATCAGACGTATTGCAATTTCGTCAGATGCTTTTGAAGGTTCGTCGGTTGCTTTCCTCAAAATTTTGACAAAACAATGCAATTTATAAAAAAAAAACTATTCGTTCAAAAGTAGGCATATCAGTGAAAGATCAAGATTGTTACTGTGATCAAAATTGCTTGAGAAGATATATCGAGAGGACTAGCTTGTGGTCTCAATGATGAAGTTTCATCAGCGAGATACTCATCTTGTTTCATCAATGAAGCAAGAGGGAAGCATATTGGCAAGACATATACCATCAAAGTAAGTTCTAAATATCTACCTAATCCGCCATGTCACACCAATAAGATTACTTCAGTAGGAGTCTTGGTGACATACTTGAGATCAAAATAATAATCACTAGGGAGACTCACCACGTTGGGGAAACTGCATAATATCCTAGTGATACATGATCTCTTGCCGATGAAGATACAAAAGGATTGAAATAATTATTGGGGTGACTCTAGGCGATATTTGATGTATAAGATATTTCTGAAAGGATGTGTCCTTTCAAACATTTGATGTATAAGTATCTATTTTTTATATCAAAAGGAGAGAGGAAAATAGGAAAAAAGAATACTATAGATAGTTTTTTTGTAAAAATGTTTTCATCAAAAAGACTCAAATGCATGCATGAAGTTTGATGAAGTTAATATGAATTGGTGGCTTAGTCTTTGGTATCAACTGTCTATGGAATTATACAGTTATTGGAAAGTATGAAAAATTATATATAGGTAAAAGCTTCAATAATTCTATACAATTCAAGAAAAACTTCAAGGTTATTAATTTATGTCATTCTATAATGTATTCTACAAATCTAAGTTGAATGCAACTAATTTGAAAATACTACGAGTCATCATCAACACTAACAACTTTAAAGTCACAACTATTGATCCAATATTGATAAAAATATTGGGCATTATATAAACCACTACTATCACAACTATTGAAACATGCTCACCTGTTGGGTCCTCTCTCGTAGATTAAAATAAGGAAAAAATTATTGTAAACAAAATATGTATAGAAGAATATGAATGTAAAGGAAAATGGATATTAGCAAAACGTAAATTTAAATAAAATTATTGTGAGCAGAAAATGAATCTAAATTGGTCTTGAACAAATAAAATCATACCCAATTAACATTAAGTTATACTAACCTTGTACTAATTGCCATTATCAATTTTGAAGGTTACTTTGATGCCTTATGTAGAAACTCTCTGGCCATGAGGCAAGAGAAGGCGGGAAAACCAAGTGTATATTGATGACTTCCTAACAATAAAAAAGAAACAAGCAACTAGTCAACCCTATTAGAATAGAATAATCTTATGAATTGATTTTATTTGTTTTACTGTCTAATGGATAGTGGACCTAGTTCTCTTGAATTGAGATCATACTACCAAGATGTGTTGACTACTGATATTCTACTTCAATCTCTATAAGTTACTTTTGTCTTAAATATATTCAAGATAACTCTACAAAAAAATTCCCTAATCTGTTAGAAATTATGCAGATTATTTTGTTAATACTTCTCCATTTTGATATTTTCTTTCAAAAATTCATAGAAAAGTATGTAATGCCATATTTGAAACTTACATATTTTAATTTTACTAGTTCTATAATTATAGAATATGATTCCAACAATTGTGAAACACATTGGCAATATGTTGGATGAATGAAGTAAACTATGCAATTGGCAGGTGTAAATCCAAATTCCTTAACCCTTGCCAGCATCCTTCTTGCCTATTCTAAAACATGTGCTTTGAAACAGGGCATGAAAACACATCTAAGTATAATAAAAAGGAGATTTTTTTCAGATATTATATTACAGTAAGTTGAATGAATGTAAGTAGAGAAATTTTTGCATACCTGCAGATGGTACAAAATTCCATGGTTAAGTGGAAGCCTCCCATCAACAACAAGATCCAAATATACATGTATCTATCTCAATCAAGCCTCTAAACCATTTAGAGTTGTCAAAATTTCCACTAACCTATTATGCACAAAAGTCAAATTTTAGAGTTATGTCACCACTAAAAACAAAAGAAACAAAGCTTTGAAACCAAATCCACACAAAACACAATGTGGTATTCATATAAATTCATACAAACAAACTAAACTCAGAACATTGGAATGGAAACAACTTCAAATTATGATGTAGAGCATGGATTTACTTTACTCAATTGGAGGCACATTTCACAATAATGGGTTCTTCATCTAAAACATCTAAATGAGGTTCAAATAGTAAAGAGATTGATGAAAGATAGAGGAATTAAAAAGATACTTGGATGTAGTTGGATTGAAGGCTATAAACTGGTACATGTTTTTGTGTAGGAATCATATGACATCCACAAACATGGAAGAGCTATGCAAAGCAATAGAAAATGGCTTGGAAAATGAAGGCGTCAGGGTATAAAGAATCATTTTTCTGCCACCATAGTAAAAAGTTAGCACTTTCTTTCATGTGATCATAAAAGATTAAAAAATCAATTATAGAGGTGGTTGTTTGGTGGTTGAGGTGTAAAGGCCTTTAAAAGGAATAAAGTGATCATTGTAAAGGTTTTTGATGGTTTAGGATTTAAAATACAAGCTCTTGACATTCAAAAATTTGTGTTTTTCTTCAATTTTTTGTATTTTTCCTATTTTTCCACACTGTACGGTCACATACAGCCATATTTTGATGTGAAATCAATTCCATGTCATGAAGATATGTGTTAGCTTTGATTTGAATCTAATTTTAGGGTAATAAAAAAGGCCAAATGATTCAAACCTTCTCTTCAGGTGTTGCCAAACCTAGGTGGGTCTACCTTTGTGAATTGAGCAGACTTAAGTGATGTGATTTTGTTTACAACAATCTATTCACAATGGAAATCTTATAGTGAACAACTATAATCCTAATAAAGTGTATGTGTAATATTAGAATATGTTCAGTTAACATATGTAAAAAATAAAATGGATAAACTAAAAGTTGAAATGCGTGAGACCAATGCCTTGTTGGGTATATAGAATCTAATGAAGATCTAGAAAAGTGTAATCTATGATGGCAATAATTCAATTTTTTTTGCACATAGATGTAGTTTATAGCTTGTATAAATGTGCAAATAAATGACTGGAAATCTCTACTTGAGATAGAATGAGAATCCTAGTTATGTGATTCTTCTTATTGATCCAATTAATACTCTTTAGTTACTATGATTGACTAGAAGAGTTTAATATTTACTTGAAAGAACCAAATAATCACATCACACAAATACAACAAATGTGTATCGATAAACTGAATATATGCTTGATATATCAATTTAAACAATAGAAAAGCATCAAAATGGAGACAATGAGATAACTGTATAATTCCACAAATATCTGATACCAATATTAAGCCACAAGTTCAGACATCTTCATTAATTTCATCAAAATTCATACATGCATATGAGTCTTTTAAAGGAAAGTTTCATTGTAAACTATCTATTGTATCTTTCTCCTATCCACCTATATCTGTTTTACATTATGAAACATATATAAATATATCAAAATTGTGAAAGGATGCATCCTTTCAGAAGTGTTTTGTTTAACAACAATAACAAACTAGAAATTATGCTCTATTAAGCCATAAATGGAAAAATGTAATTACTAAGTTCTTAATAATCCAGATGATAGTTCTAAACTACTGTGACTGAATCAAAGGATTTAATCTTTACTTGAAAGAACCAACAAATCACACCACACAGATGCAACAAATGTGCATAGATAAACAAAACATATACTTGATATATCAATTTAAATAACATAAAATTATCAACCCTAGAGACAACTTACTAATGTTTTTAATTAATCCAACAAACAACTAATACCAGAAATGCGCTACAAAATCAAATAACCTCCATTGATTCCTTCAGATTTTCAAACATGCATCCAAGTCTCTTGTAATGTGAACATCATTGAAAACTATCTATCATATATTTCTCCTATTCATCATATGTCCTTTTGATATTGAAAATGGATACTTATACATCAAATGCTTGAAAGGAAACGTCCTTTCAAAAATTTCTTTTGTTTAACAACAATAAATTAAAATAAGTGATTAAGCTCTATTTAGCCACAAGTGAATATTTGATAAGTGATCCAAGTAGTCCTGACGCTCATGCATATCTGCATCTCCTAACACATTCCAAATTGTGATATCAGTTTTCACCATCTTCTCATTTTGTTCACATGCTTCATCCAACATTGTATCCTTCTTAGTAGCCTTCTTCAGGATCTCTTGCAATATTTATTCACATTCACCATTCCACCTAGTTGCTTCATTCAATCTTCCTCCATCATCAAAGAATGTAGTGAATCCTTGTTTAGCAGTATCGATTAGTCCCTGTGCATCTGCTATAATTCTTCAAGAAAATCTCTTTGTTTTGTTATAAGATGATTTGCAATGTTGATTTACATGCTATCAAGAGCATCCATTTGGTTTATTTCTTGGAGCTTCTCTTGGATCCTTCCATCTATCCTCTTATGTTCTTGTACTGTAGTAAAATTGTGTGAATGTCTTCCCCTGAGCTTACTCAACCAAGTCATTAGGATGGTTTGTCTCTTTTTAATTACTGCTACAAGTGCATCATATTTCCCTTGAGAATAAGAACTTGATCCTTCCCATTGATCCTTTGTTTGTGAACTTTCACCATGAGTTAACAACTTAGTTGATCCCATTGTGACTCCCAACATATCTTTCAGGCAGTCATTTTCTCTCAACATTCTCTCATTGTTCATCTTGTACATTTCTTTTTCTTTGATCAACATTTGTATCTGGACCTTGTTTAGTTTTTCTATATTTATCCCAATTTTTGTTGTTGCCACAGGATCAACCTCTCCAATCATCAGAGTCATAACATGCCCAAATGCTTTCTTAGTATCAATAACAATTGATTTTTTGTGAGGTGGAGACAAGGCCCAAATCATTAATGACTCTTCATCTGGATTATATTTAGACCCTGCATATACTTTTGTCACCCCCTTAGGGCTAAGCTTATGTGTGGCATTGTTATTCTTCAAAAAACTATCAAAAACTAATGCAGAAGTGAGATCCAACCCCAGAAAGATCATAACACCAACATCTTCTAACATGTTCCTTCCTTTCTCAGGGGTCATACCCACCATCTCTCTTTCCACACTCAATTTCAGGTCATTTACTAACTGATCCTCATTACTTGGTGTGATATTGTCAACTGTTTCTCTTATTGCTTTTCCTTTCTATTCATACAAGAAAACCCTAAACTCTAGAGAATTTATAAATTCACTATCTACCACAAATGGTTTGTATTTCATTTGTCTTGTGTTTGTGTCTAGGCTTTATTTAGTACCCAATTCTCTAGTAGGGAATTTGAGGTCCTAGGTCCTCAATCTAGAAATCTTATTGGGTGGGCTTTGTGGCATATCATCTCTAGATGCCTCCTCTCTAGAAGATAGCAATTTTCCTTGGTTATATTCTTCAACCACTCTTTCTGCTTATTCTGCTTCTAAGTTCCTGATCATATCATCAAACTGATAGGGTACATGATTATACCCTCCAAACTTTATCTTTTGTTTAGTAGAATTAATGTATCCTTTCAGGTCAAAGTTCTTTCTTGGTGGTCCTTTTTTCATGTTTTATTGCAATAACTTGTCAATGATCAGATCATATCCTTCCTTTTCCAACATAGTAAAATCACCAAAGCATAGTGTACTAGGCATAAAATCTTTCTTTCCAAAAGAGCTCAAGTTCATAACACTAGAAAAGTCCATTTTCTTGAAAATTTCTAAATAGGAATCCTGCTCGGAACTATTTTGGGCAGAATAAATGGGGTATCCTCAAATCCATACACTCTAATCATAGTAGCATCCTCCAAACAATACCAATCCCCCCAGTTGTGATTAATTGGCCCATTAAAATCCTTAGGTCCAAGAAACCTCTTTATTTCTTCAGACAAAGAATAGGCACACAAATGATTGTATAATTTATACATTGGTTTTACAAACTATTCCTTAAAATGCACAAAACAAGAATTAGCAAACTTGCTATCCCAATAGCAGTCCATAACTGAATGGGAAATAACTTTCCTTCCTTGTCGAACTGCAAAACCTTCAATTCCTTAGGCCACATCCCTAACTCTTGTCCAAAATATAACACTATGTACATTAATAGTGAATAAAACTTAAGATGTAAAATAGGGGCTCCATTTTTTATTTCCATCAATCCTAAATCAAGAACTTTGAAAATATATGAGGCATAGTCAAAAGGCCTAGAGCTGTGACATTGAATATTTGCTAAAATCACCATGGGAACAATTGACATGTATTCAAGGACTTCCATTCCCAACACCTGACCTATAGAAAAATAGGTGTATCTCATATAGGTCTCAAATAAGTCAACATGGAATGGGGGTCCATCACTATCTTCTAGCAGAACTAGTTTGCCACCCTGTTTAGTTCTATGTAATGGTAGCCTCCAACCCTTATAAATTGTGTCCATCCTCCATAATTCCTTCTTTAATTCTTCACATACAATTTTTTCATCACATACAATTTTTTCATTACATACCCCTTCCAATTTGGAAACCTCACCTATTGCATCTTCTAATACATGCACAAATGGTTTCTTGAATGGGTCATAGATGGCTTTAAGCTTTAATTTATAATATGTAGCTAGAAGCTTCACCAATTCTACATTAATGAACACATTAGGGCAATCAATCTTCCCCAAGTTAAGATTTCATGGATTACATACTGGTTTGAAATGATTCCTTCAATGATAATGAAAACTAAATAGATCATAACCTCTTATTGGGGTCCAAATATCATCTATGTGCTTACATTTATCATCCAATTTATCTACTTCTTCCCTAAGATGTGCAGAACGTCTAGATTTGGGTCCAGAGCCAAGTAATTTATGAATAAGATCTTGATTTTATTTTCTCTCAGTGCCTTTTGGCTCAACTTCAAACTCAATTTTCAATTTTTTTCCTTTAGGATGACTACTTTCTCCATGTTTCCTACCCTTTAATTTTTTTGAGCTAGTAGCTTCCATTTTAGCTTCCCAAAATTGCAAAGTTTAGAGTACAAAGAACTTACTATATTTTGCTTGAAATCTTTGAGTTGAAGAAATACCTTGACCCTTCATTTTTCCCCTTTGCTTCCTCCGTTACCAATTTCGCAACAACATCTTCGATCAATTCCCTTCAATTCATGAAATTACTTAAGCTTCGTGGCACCATTAACGTCTTAGCTTAAGCACAAGTGTAGCAGATTTTTTGAATTTCTAACTGTCACATCATGTGAACATAGTTGCAAGACATTTCAAACCTTGGGAAATCCTTTATTTTGGGCTTAACCAACATTCACTGATCCTCCTATTGATCAAAAAGACATCTCATCCTTTTCACTGATACAAAATTCATCCATTCAATTTATATAGATATCACCCAGAGTCATCCTGACAATTATTTTGATTCATTTGTATCTTCATCGGAAAGAGATTATGTATTGCTAGAATATTTTGCAGTTTCCCTGACGTTATGTGTCTCCCCAATGATTGTTACTTTGATCTTAAGTATGTCTCCAAACTTTCTGCTAATGTAATCTTATCAACGTGACATAATAGGTTGGGTAGACATTCAAAACTTATCCCGATAGCGTTTGTCTTGGCAATAGTATGCTTCTTTGTTTTGTCAGAAAAACATGATGAGTGCTTCGTAGATGATATTTCATCAGTGAGACAAATGGGTTTGGATTGTCTTAGGGATCTTACACCGATGGCTTCAGTCTAGCCGATATAACTCCTTGTGCCTTGATCGGTGAGACATAACAGGGTTCTTACTGATAGAACTTCATCGGTGAGACATATATGCTCACTATGGCCTTCTCACTTCACCTCGATGACCATCTTGATTTGTTTGTCTTCATCGGAAAGACATCGTGTATTGCTAAGACATTCAGTAGTTTTCCTGATGTTATAAGTCTCTCTAAATCACTTCCTTTTATTTTAAGTGCATCGTGTATCGGCATGACATAGTGGGTCGAGAGGACATTTTGAACTCATTATGATAGTGTTTTTCTTGGCGATAGTTTCTTTGTTTTGTCAACAAGACAAGATGAGTTTTTCGTCGATGATATTTCATCGGCGAGAAAAATGAACTCGGGTTGACTCAAGGATCTTACTTCGATGGCGTTGGTCTGGCTGATACAACTCCTTGTGATTTGATCAATGAGACAAGATAGGTTTCATGCCGATGGAACTTCATCAATGAGACCTATATGCTTAGTATGACCTTTTCATTTCACCCTAATGGAACTTGTCTTGCTGACGAATCTCTTTATCGATGAGACCATGGACTGTGTTATCCGGATGTGTATATTCTTATGTAATCTGATCGGTGTGACATTTCTATTCTTTCACCGATATGCTAAAAATGAGAATATAATGATTTATAAATCGAATAGACCTGCACAAATTCTTGCCAATATGGGTTATTTGAATACTAGATTTTGGAGGTTTTTCATGATATCAAATGGTCAGGAATGATGTGATCATATGTGACTATGATGGATTATACTCAAGATAAGGTTTTCTTTAGCGAATCAACAAGTGCAAAATCACTGTAAAATTTTCAAAATTTTATAGTTCCAATAGATGCATAAAAGTTTCTGCCCCAAGGTTTCATGGGCATATCACAAGTTTAAAGGCTGGTTTCTTTGTAAAATAAGCCTAATTAGCCTAATCAACACAACCTAGAAAGGGTTATTTTTGGTGATTTGGTCCAAAGGACTTGTACTTTCCCTTGAAGTATATTTAATAGCTTCAAAATGGGTGTCTAAAACCATTAAGGGTTTCTCTAGTGTTTTGGGAAAGTTTTGAGTTATTGGGCAAAAACTAGGTTTGCACTGTTATAAGGATTCAAGGAGTCAAAGTGTGAAATATGACTTATGTTGTTTTCCAGACTTTGAGAGTTGTTTGGATTGTTTAAATTGGTCATTCTAAACTTGTTGGAAGCCTCTTAAAGGTTGGTTGTAAAATTTATGATTAAATATATCTCTTAAAATCCTTTTTGAACCAATTTGAAAATAATTCTATATTATAGAATACTTTTTTAAAATTTTAAGATGAAAATAGCAAGGAAAAATCAAACAAATATCTTTATGAAAGAAGTATATTGGCATGAAATTAAATATGATTTGTATTCCAATGTAAAAAATACAAAGAATGGAAACAATTCTTCCAACACATAAACTATTATGTAGTAGTCAATTAAAATGAAAAAGCTTACTCTATATTAGTTAGGATACACAACTAAGAAAATGATCTAAATAGTATAATAATTTGACCATTAACATATAACAATTTCTATAGAGTTGTAGATCTCTTTCATTTCAAAAACACAAAACAATATTAGGTAGATAATCAAACATCTTTCATTTCTACATTGACTTATTTATCCTAGAGGAACTAAGTATATAGTATACAAATAAAACCAACAAACCCACAACTACCCCTATTTTGAAGGAGTTTAGTTTTCTCCCCTTCCCCATCTCCCTAATATTGTCTAATTATTTTAAAGAGACCAAGATTCATAAAACAACTTTATTCAATGCACTAAATAGCTTGGTTATTGAAACTTGACAAAAGCAACAAAATAATTACTACATTTGGCATTTCATGTGGAATGAAGAGTGGTGACAATAATCTACTTATAGTTTAATAAAACACTATTTTTATAAGAAGGCTTGACATTAGAAATATAAGTGTTACTTATAGTTTAATAAAACACTATTATAGTTTTACCAACATATACTATTGTATTCAGATCTCGTCGTCAAAATCGTCAGGCTTCAAATCAAAATCAGGCATCGAAATCAGCGTCGAAACAAAAGTCAATCGATCGAGAGATCAAAACGTCGTCATCAAACCGATATTGTCCAGAAATCGGATCCTTTTTTCAAAATCATCAGATCAAAATCAAAGGATCGTCAAATCAAGGGTAGAGATATGGATAGAAAGAGATAGAGAGGGTGAGGAGGAGATAAAAGAGAAATAGAGATAGAGATATATAGGTATGAGAGATGGGTGAATGAGAGAAAGGGAGGAGATAGCTCAATAGATGGGGGGAAGGGGGTGACATAGATAGTGGAGATATAGAGAAATCAAGGCGATGGGTAGAGATATATCAATCCTCCTATATCAATATCTATTCATCCTTATCTCTTTATCTCTCTACCTTTCTCTCTATCTCTTTGTCTCCCTTTCTATTTGTAAACTTATCATTGCTTCCCTCTCTCTCTATATTTTCTTCCCTATATTTATCTTTGTCTCCTTAAGTGTGCAATGGGTACATTGAAGAGGTCATAAAGGAGAATTATCATATCTTTAATAAAATGGCATGGTACCTTGAGCATAACTCCCCAAGGACACATGCCATCCTTGGGTTGTTGACATAAAACAACCAATCAAAATTTAGTTTCTCTTTTCCCTCTCTATTTTCCTTTGTATCTCTTATATTTATCTCTCTCATGCTCTCTCTCTCCCTCTCCATATCTATCTAAGTTCATCTCTTTCTCTCATTCTCTATCTTTTTAGTTTATATCTCTCTTTGTATTAGCTAATAGGCTACATATATTGTGAGATTTGAGCTTGAAACAAATCTCATGCCTGGAAATAATTCCTATCTCTCTCAACCAATTGGCTATCACCTTTAACCCTAGTTTCCACTACTCTACGATGGGGAAAACCCAATCAACTATGGCATCTCTTTGGTGCTTATGTGCTCTGTCATTGTCATCCATTGCATCTTTTCCAATCCTGAAACCTTCTCAAGATAAATCTAATTTGGACAAGACCAATAATTCACTTACCTATGTGAATCAAGTATGTTCAATTATAAATGATGCAATCAAAGATTTCACCCCAAAAGAAGTTTCCAGGCTGAAGAAACTGGTAACTTATTGGCAGAAGCAGGCAGGTAAAAGGGAAAATGAAGAGGAGCTGGAAGATATTACTAAGGAGCATGGTACTAGAGATAAGAATTATGGACGTCCGTAGACATATCATAAACTTTTAAGAGAGATTTATTTGGTCCTCCTCGAGAAAGGTCATCTCAGTTCTGCAATGTGGTAAATATGAATAGGTCTATTGCAATGAGATTACACCATTCTAAGCATCTTTGCAGAGAAAGGGGCAGGGCATTGGTCTCTGTTGCATTCTTTCTATCTAAATGTGTGTCAAGAAATTAATGATCTTCTCTACAGGAACTAGAATCAAGATTTTGTATAATCTATTTTTTTTATGTGTGCTCATAGTTGTTTGATTCTATTAATATTAAAACAAGCAAAGAAACAAAATAGAAAAAATGAAAATTTAAAGAACAAGACACGAGACACAAATTTTATAGTATTCCAGAAATTGCCTACATGCACTCTCAAAGTGGGGGAATCTCTTTTATTAATTATGAATTCAAATTACATATTCAACCAACAACTATATTTATAAAATAGTCTCCACTCCAATAATTGGAAAAATCCATCAAAAATTACAACTTCTAATTTTGTGAATACATGCAAAAATAAGTCAGTTGCAAAAGGCATCCTTTTCAAATATGTGAGAAATTTTCTAATTTGGACTTCAACGAACTCAACAATCTCCCACTTGAAGACCAAATAGTTGCTCAGAGATATCCCCAACTGTAAGCATTTACATCAGCCCCAACGAAGATTTTAGCTTCATCAAATTCTATTCAAGAACGCTTCAGATGAGTCTCCTCCAAAGCACTTCAGATTTAATAACCTCCATGGATTTTAAATTTTCCATTTCATACCCCACAGCCAGAATCAAATCTGTACCTCCACCATGGCCCCAATCCAAAATATTTTTTGTACACCACCAGTACAAATCCTTCTCTACATACCAATCATCACTAGAAAATTCTTCAAATTCAACTTTATCAAATTAATCGACTGCTGCAATAAATTTTTCATCAAAGCAAACATCAAAAATATGATTTTACCTCATCTTCTGTTGCAGCCTTTGTCTCACTTGAGATTAACTCATCCCACTTTTTTTCAACTACTACCATCCGCAATAATAAATCATCCCCTTCACTTTCTTCTATGTCCTTCAACATACACTCTTTTGTTGCGGCTGCATTATACTCAAATTCATCTTCATAACAACATTTATCAAAATTAAATTTTGCCTCCACTGTTGCAACTTCTTCTCTAACTGCAATCAATGCATTACACTCTTCCTCTATACCATCCACCTGGGACTCGAATAATGGATTATCATAAAACCATTTTTGCCTCGACCTCAAATAATGGATTATCATAAACCATTTCTGTCTTTCAATTTTTGGCCTCTTCCTCGAGTTCATCTTCACTCGTTTGGTGCCAAACTGCATCCTCCTCTCCTTGGGAGGCATCCTCCTCATCTCAGAAGGAAAACTCCATAGTCTCTTGAGCTGAATCTTTCTCATTTTTCTAGCCATCCCACCAATGTACATGGAATTTCGTTTTAGCTTTCACTTGCAAAGTGTTTTCTAGAGAAAATCTAAACTATGAAGAAATTCTTCAATGATAGAATCAGCTTAATCATTTAATTCATCCAAAAACATCTGATGAATGGCTCCATCTTCATCTCGCACTTCATCTTGTCTCTTTACAATATAAAAGCATCTACCTCCAAGATCTAACACCCAATCATCTTCTATCTCTGCTCAGTACTTCTCCATGGCTCTGGAAATTCTTCACCGATTTCCTGCACTGAACTTTAGACTCTAGTGTCCAACACCCACATATTTTTCTATTCAAAGAGGTTGTGGCCTTCATAGAGGGAACCAAACTTAACCTCATTATTAGTTCTAGATAAAGGTTGTTTGGAATAGCCAAAATAAGGACTCTGACCTTGTTTCCAGTATTTTTGAGCACTAATTTTTTTTTTAACTTTTCCCCTATTATGAAGATTCATATTAGCTAAACCTCAAGCTAGGATACATCGATGTGTATACTAGTGAGCCTCCGGTCATTTCCCCCATTTTGATTTGGCTATCCCTATTTCTTTGTCCTCTTTTGCTTCTTGAGCATAGTCAAGCCCCATAAATTTGGAGTGTTTCACAAATCTATTGTGGTAGTCTACATTTCACAAGTGTTAGAAAGTCTAGTATGTCTTCATGAGAAAGGTGTTATCTATCCATAAAGATATCGAGGGTGTAGACATCTAGATACAAAAATAGGGTTTGGTCAAGCTTGTTGACTGTGGAGGTGCCACTAAAAGTACTCTTAGTTTAGCAGTCACTAGAGATGATGAAATAAAGATTTGAAACACTACTACTACCTTAAGAAATGGCAAGAATCTTTTCCTATTCATGAACAATCTTAGGCTATCATATGAACAAATTGCATGTCTGTGGAACACTCTGAGAAAATCTTTCCACATGCATCGACATTGTTACCAGTTATGCGGTTTGAAGGACAACATCATGCTGGGCTTCGGTTCCTGCTATTAGTATGGTACTGCTTGGGATCCTGCTGTCAGTATGCTACTGCTTGGATATGTACCTCAAAATCAAATTTGTTTTTGGCTCTAAAGGTAGCAAAACAGAGCATCCCCATAATGTATAGAGGTATCAAACGTAGAGACCATAATTTGTAAGCAATTGTTGTAAATCTGGACACTGGCACCACATCATATCCTGTGATAACCAATCTTCAAAACCCTTGCAGATGAAACATTTAGACTCTACATAAAACTAATCAATCTCTTTTCTACCCAATTCATATTGTTTGTTCACATTTATACTTCACATTTCCTTGTCCTTCTCGATCATATCAAACAGCTAGTTATTATTTGGGATACCACAATTTGCAAATATATATAATTATTAATAGTATTGTCCATGTAAAACTTTTGAATCCGGCAGTCTCCACTAATAAATATGGTATTGAATTCAAATGAATCCTATTCATGCAACAAATCTGTGCAATACCATGTAATTGTTTAATTTTATAAAATATTTTTCTTTGTTGGCCGATTGGCGATAAATCTTGTTTGTATTGTAAGTAAGATTCCTTTTGAAATCCTTTCTGCAACTGCGATGTTTTTCTAGCACCAAAACTAAGTGCATTGTTCTCATTTTCAAGAACACTAGTACAAGAATCTCTTCCAATTCTTTGAGGCATGGAGAAGGCAATTCTAGTAATTGTTGGAATATTAACCCTAATTGCTGCCGTCCCCGCCAACCACTGCCCGCTATATCGCAATCAACAAAATAGCCATCACGATATCGCGGGAGTCTACCATAGCTTTTTGTTTTATCTCAACCACCTGTCGTCACCTCCAGCCAATGCCCGCATTATCGCAATCAATAAAATATTCATCGCGATACCGCAGGAGACTTCCGTAAAAGTTTGTTTTATTCTAACCGCCAGCCGTTTACTTTTGTTTACCGGGCCGTCAACTAACTGCTGCCTGCAATATCGCAATAAAGATTTTAACCATCGCGATACGGCGGGGAACTATGGAAAAATCCGCCACTGTCAGGAAATATCCAGATACGAAAGGATTAATATTTAAGTTTTTATATTATGTAAAGGACATTGTATTAAATGCATTTTAACGGGGGAAAAGTTAGTTAGGTGATTTTGAATTTAAATGTTATTTCGTTCCCTCTCATCCGTGAAAATATTTCACGTGAATTTTTACCTACAACATATATTTTGTATTTGTAATTTACTTTTGATTGAATAAGAATGAGAAGTGAATGAGAATGTGAGAAAACAAAAAATTACGAGCAGCAGCTCTGTGTGTTGAAAATAATATTTTTATGTTTTAATTTTTACTGTGTGTGAATTACTCTGCCTCTGGCCTTCACGTGGTATCAGAGCTAGTTTGATTATCAGAGTCAATTTTATCAAAGCAGATTATCTGGGTAAATTTCAAAAATGGCAGCAAGCACAAGCTTGACAAACCCACAAATTCCACAGTTTAATGGGAAGAATTATGAGTATTGGTCAATTACAATGAAAGCACTATTTAGCTCATAGGATATATGGGATTTAATAGAGAATGGATTTGCAGAGCTAGCAGATGCAGTAGCATACAATGCTTTAACACAAGCAGAGAAAGACTTATTGAAGGACATAAAGAAGAAAGATTCAAAGGCTTTGTTTTATCTATTTCAAGCTGTACATGAGAGCATTTTTCCAAGGATTTCAGCAGCAACAAAGTCCAAACAAGCATGGGACATACTTCAAACAGCCTATCAAGGCATGGAAAAAGTTAAAACAGCAAAGCTACAAATGCTGAGAAGAGATTTTGAAACAATATGTATGAAGGACAATAAGATATGGAATTCATTCGATAAAGTCATTGGGGTGGTTAATCAAATTAGGTCATGGAGAATCACGAAGATACGAGTTGTTGAAAATATTTTAAGAGTTTGCCCTGAAATTTCTACCGGTTGTAGTTGCTATAGAAGAGACAAAGAATCTCTCACAGTTCTTAGTTGATGAGCTGTATGCATCTCTAATTTCTCATGAACAAAGGCTGAAAAGGTCAGCAGACACATCACTGGAGCATGCTTTCAAAACTTTGAGCTTGATCAGGTCAAGGAAGAGTAGAGGGTGATCAAGGAAGGGAAGAAAACTCTTCACCAGTGTCATCTGATCATCAAGCTCAAGTGGATGAGGCAGCAATCAAGACTCAAGCCAAAACCCAACACAGAATCAGTCACAAAATCAAAGGTATGATAAATCTCAAGTCCAATGTCACTATTGTAAAAAATATGGGCATTATATGAATGAGTGTAGAAAGAAGCAGTATGATAATAATAGACAAAATGCAAATTTTTTAAGAGAAGGTCAAAATCATAATTCAGATAAGAGCACAATGTTTTAGCTTGTAATGTTGCTCAAGCAAATGAAAAAAGATGTATAGTTTTAGATTGGTAGCAATCATATAACCCGGGGAATCTAAAATGTTTTCAAGTTTGAAGCTGAAAGTGTAAAGTCGATGTTACATTGGGTAATGACAACAAAGTGTCGATCAAAGAGGAAGAGATGTCCAATATTCTAACTAAAGCGGAGGAGAAAAAGTATATTTCAGATGTGTGTTTTGTGCCTAGTCTGAAACATAACTTAATGAGTGTAGGGAAACTGGTTCAAAAAGGGTATAGAGTAACCTTTAAGAATGGTTTGTGCACAATTTTAGACAAATATCCAAGCAACCAGCTTATTGCAAAAGTCAGAATGACAAACAACAGAATGTTTCCCTTAAAGATAAGGCCAGATTTGAATATAAATTATGCTCAAGCACAACACTTAATGAATTCACAAGTGGGTAGAAAAGAAACTACAGCAGTAGTGCAGACAATTTTTCAAGCTGAGATAAAAGATGAAAATTGGTTATGGCATATGAGATTTGGGCATCTCAACTTTTGAGGTTTAAATTTACTTCATAGGAAAGGCATGGTCAAGGGACTACCTTTAATAGAAAAACCAGAAAGGGTATGTGAAGGGTGCATTTTAGGAAAACAACATAGAGAATCATTTCCAACAGGAAAGTCAACTAGAGCAAAAGCCCCTTTAGAAATTATACATTTAGATTTGTGTGGACCAATGCAAACACCTTCAATAGGCGGTAGTTTTTATTTTTCGACATTCATTGATGATTATTCAAGAAAAACATGGGTTTATTTTCTAAAGCAGAAAAATGAAGTGTTTGATCTGTTTTACGTCAGTTGAAGAATTTGGTTGAAAAAACAAAGTGGTTATTATATCAAAGTGTTGAAACGAGATAGAGGTGGTGAATATATTTCAAAGAGAATTTTTTAATTTTGCTAAAGATCATAGGAATTCTAAGCAATTCACAACTAGATACCTGACCAAAATGGAGTAGGCTGAAGGCTTGAGAACAATCATGGAAATGGCTAGAAGCATGTTGAAAGCCAAACATTTGTCAAATGAATATTGGGAAGAAGCAATATCTTGTGCAGCCTATATAATGAATAGGTTTCCAAAAAAAAGTGTCATGAATATAGTACCTGAAGAAGCATGGACAGGAAGAAAACACAGTGTTACTCACATGAGAGTATTTGGATGTGTAGCATATGCACATGTGCCTGATGAATTGAGAAGGAAGCTAGATAACAAAGGAGAAAAATGTATATTTGTTGGATACAATGAAGAATCCAAAGCTTATAAGCTCTATAATCCAACAACAAAGAAAGTTATAATCAGCAGAGATGTACAATTTGTAGAAGATGAAGCATGGGATGGAAGTATAGAGAAGACAATAAATATTTCAGCTAGTATACCTCAAGAGGAGAATGAAGTTTCAACATCAACAAATATTCCAGCTATTGTGACTCCTACAACTCCCATTCAAGCTCAGCAAAGTAGTCCACAAGTGACACCAGCATCGACTATAAGAACAACCTCATGCATTCAAGGAAGTAGTCCAACAAGAGGACAACAAACACCATCTACATCAGGACCATCGGGTCCACATTCCACAAGTTCAAGTGATATGTCAAATCTTACATTGTAAGTCTGAGAAGACAGAAAATCAAAAGCATAAGAGATATATATGAGCAAAATGAAGGTGAGAATAATTCAGATCAGATTTCTCTTTGTGCATTTTATTCTCAAATAGAAGATCCAATTCATTTTGAAGATGCAGTCAAAGATGATAAATGGGTAAGTGCTATGGATGAAGAGATTGAAGCAATTGAAAAGAATGAGACATGGGAACTAGTCAGTCTTCCAAAAGACAAAGAGGTTGTGAGTGAAATGGGTTTTATAAAACCAAATTGAATGAAAAAGATGAAGATTGACTTAAAGCAAGATTGGTTGTAAGGGCTATTCACAACAACACAGGAATTGATTACAATGAGACATTTGCACCTGTAGCACGATTAGATACTATAAAAATGATTTTAGCTTTAGCAGCTCAGAATAAGTGGTCTATATCTCAAATGGATGTAAAGTCAGCTTTTTTAAATGGTTATTTAGAAGAAGAAGTTTATGTGGATCAGCCACCTGGGTATGAAATTCTAGGTCAAGAAGACAAAGTTTACAAATTGAAAAAGGCACTGTATGGATTGAAGCAAGCCCCAAGAGCTTGGTACAGCATAATAGATAGTTATCTTTTGCTGAATGGATTTAATAGATGTAGCAGTGAGCCCACACTATATACAAAAATGAATGAAGAAGGTGAAATAATGATATTATGCTTATATGTTGATGATTTAATTTCAGCGGCAATTTGTCAGAGAAGCTGATCTGTTCGGCGGAGACATGAAGAAAAGAATTTGAAATATGTGACTTAGGTGCGATGAGAGAGTATTTTGGGCATTGAAGTGAATCAAAATGAAAATGGTATTTTATTTCACAGTCAAAATATGCAAATGACATTTTGAGGTTAGCCAGTGAAGTGCAAATCCAGTACCAACACCCTCATTGAGTGCGAAACTAAGCAAAAAGGATGATAGGGTCAATGTTAATCCAACTTTGTTTAAGAGGCTTGTTGGAAGTCTCATATATCTCACAGCCACAAGGCCAGACATTATGTATGGAGTAAGTTTAATTTCTAGATTTATGGAAACACCAAAAGACACCCATTGGAAAGCAGGGAAGAGAATTTTAAGGTATGTAAGTGGAACAAAAATTTTTGGCATTAAGTATTCAAATTCACATGAGTTCAAACTCATAGGATACACAGACAGTGACTGTGCTGGCAGCATTGATGATAGAAAAAGCACATCTGGTTATGTATTTAATTTTGGGATAGGTTGTCTCCTTGGTCTTCAAAGAAGCGTGTAATGGATTTGTCTTTCATCAGCTGAAGCAGAATATGTGGCAGCCACAAGTGCAGCATGTCAGGCAATCTGGATGAGAAGAATTTTGAAAGAATTGCAAAATGAACAAATGGAGGCAACACAAATTTACTGTGATAACAATTCAGCCATAGCTCTCTCGAAAAATCCAGTCTTTCATAAGAGAAGCAAGCATATTGATACCAGATATCATTTCATCAGAGAATTAATTAATAATGGTGATATATTTTTAGAATTTTGCAGATTAGAAGAACAAAGTGCAGATATTTTTACAAAGCCGCTGGGAAGAGATAATTTTATTTTTCAAAGAAACAGATTGGGCATGGTGGACAGCGCAGTTATGCTTAAGGGGGAGTGTTGGAATATTAACCCTAACTGCTGCAGTCCCCGCCAACCACTGCTCGCTATATCGCAATCAACAAAATAGCCATCGCGATATCGCGGGAGTCTACCGCAGCTTTTTGTTTTATCTCAACCACCTGCTGTCACCTCCAGCCAATGCCCGCATTATTGCAATCAATAAAATATTCATCGCGATACCGCAGGAGACTTCCGTAAAAGTTTGTTTTATTCTAACCGCCAACTGTTTACTTTTGTTTACCGGGCTGTCAACTAACCGCTGCCCGCAATATCGCAATAAAGATTTTAACCATCGTGATACCGCGGGGAACTATGGAAAAAGCCGCCACCATCAAGAAATATCCAGATACGAAAGGATTAATATTTAAGTTTTTATATTATGTAAAGGACATTGTATTAAATGCATTTTGAAGGGGGAAAAGTTAGTTAGGTGATTTTGAATTTAAATGTTATTTCGTTCCCTCTCATCTGTGAAAATATTTCACATGACTTTTTACCTACAGCATATATTTTGTATTTGTAATTTACTTTTGATTGAATAAGAATGAGAAGTGAATGAGAATGTGAGAAAACAGAAAATTAGGAGCAGCAGCTCTGTGTGTTGAAAATAATATTTTTATGTTTTAATTTTTACTGTGTGTGAATTACTCTGCCTCTAGCCTTCAGTAATGTTGGAACCAATAGGCACTTTTTGGCTTCAATGTAAAGGTGTTCATCAAACTAACCATCCAACAATAACTTTCCGTTCAAATCAAAATCGATTATACATTCTATGCACTCATAGTGCTCAGTTTTTTAATTTAGAGCTCTCTCAACCAATTAGCTATCGCCTTCAACCCTAATTTCCATTACTCTACGATGGGGAAAACCCAATCAACTATGGCATCTCTTTGGTGCTTATTTGCTTTGCCATTGTCATCCATTGCATCTTTGTCAATCCTAGAACCTTCTCCAGCAAAATCTAATTTGGATGAGACCAATAATTCACTTACCTATGTGACTCAAGTATGTTCAATTATAAATGATGCTAGCGAAGATGTCACCCCAAAAGAAGTTTACAGGCTGAAGAACTTGGTAACTTATTGGAAGAAGCAGACAGGTAAAAGGGAAAATGAAGAGGAGCTAGAATATATTATTGAGGAGCGTGGTACTAGGGATAAGAATGACAGACCTCCATAGACATATTATAAGCTCTTAGAGAGATTTCTTTAGTCCTTCTTGAGAAAGGTCATCTCAGTTCTGCCATCTAGTGAATATGAATTGGTCTATTACAATGATTTTATACCATTCTATGCATTGTGGCAGAGAAAGGGGCAGGGCATTGGTCTTTGTTGCATTCTTTCTATCTAAATGTGTGTCAAGAAATTATTGATCTTCTCTACAGGAAGTACAATCAAGATTTTGTACAATTTGCTGACTTTTCGTGTGCTCACAGTTGGTTGATTCAGTAGTAATTGGTTGTAGAAGTATCCTATAAGAATAATCTTTAAGTGTAGGAGGAGGACAATAAGAAAATCTCTATTTTGTTTGAAATTGAATGTCATTACATTGTGACATGAAGCATGGAATTGCATGAGTGCCTACATATTCATAATTTTTAGACACAAAATTTGATGTTTACAGGGTCGATGTACAACTTATGATTTCAGTTTGCTGAATTATACATTATAATACCAACTATATCATTTCAGTCTGTTGAATTATACACTATAATAGCAACTATTTGTGGAGGCAACGATTTCCAATAATATCAAACAATTGGGTGGTAACACTTGCTTATCCCAACAAAGATCGAGTTATCATAGGCAAGAAGGTTTGCATATGGAGCATGAAGCTGATGGCAAAGGAAGTTGATAATGATAAGCAGGTCACAGATAATGATAATGATAAGCATGTTGAGTTGGGCTAAACATGGTCAGCACATAGTTTCAAGTTTTGATGATAGGGTAATTCTCATCCACAAAAAGAAAGTTGGACAAGATTTGGGAGTGGAGAACCTCCAGATGTTGAGAACTGGAAAGTTGCACGATGACGTTGGGAGGCCAAACTGCAGATGTGGTGGATCTCAACTAGTCTCCAAATGATTCAATGCTAGCCAGCTATAGCTTGGATGATACAGTTCATATATGGAATGTGAGTGATACAACCTCTATTGTTCTATTAAAGGGTCACACAAGCCTTGTCAAAGGAGTTGCATGGGATCCAATTGGTTCTTTTCTTGCAAACCAGTTGGATGATAAAAGTGTCATTATCTAGCGCACAAGTAACTTGTAAAGATCACAAATATCCTCCAAAAGACGCCAAACAAAAATATTCTACTTCTGTTAATCAACCAAATGATAATGGAACAAAGATATCTAATGAAAATGCATTCATTTCTCTGCAAATTAGTGCAAATCGCATGAACAACCTTGAAAGACAGGAAATGGAAATTCAGTGTGACTAGCTAGGAGATAAAATTAAAAATAGATTTCCATTTAAATTTATGGAAGCCTCTGATCAAAAGATCTAAACTAGCACAAAACAAGTTGATGAACTGGACTTGAGTAGTTTACATGAGAGACGGACCGATAAGATTGATATTGATAAACCAGGAGTAGAATCTGAAACCAAGGGTGGAATTTAATCTAAAAATAATAAGCAGTTCTCTTTTGTAGACATTAATTATTTGAATGCAAAAACCAATTATAGAATCTTTGATCCCATCTTGTGTCTTCGATTCTTCCACATTTGAGGGGTGGGGAACAAAAGGAATGATGGCTAAATTGCAAGGACACTTTCAGTCAAACTAGGTATCTTTCCATTAGCTCTGTCATCAAATTGTTCATTACCCTGCTAATGCAACGTCGCCTACTTCCATATTGGGGTGGTTCTTTGGGACCCAATGCTGACACTCTCTTGCAGTGGGCTTCCTAATGCATTGTTTGTCCAAATGATTTTGACCTCTACAATAAAGAACAAAAAATAAAAACAAAAAATTGGCTCCTCGACCCCCACTTGTTGACACCACTCACCAAGGGAAGTGGACAAAGTAATTTTTTTTGGGATCTCATCATCATGTGTCAAGGCCACCTTAATTTGGTCATAGGTACGAGAGTTTCAATAGATCAAATCTTGATCAATTGAATCAATATAATCTAAAATTTTGTTGAATTTCATCATATTATAAAGTTGAATCCAACATAGGGCATCTCTAGAAGAGCAGGAAAGAGGATAAAAAATGGAACTTTATTATTGAATGTAATGAGTAGAATTGTCTAATCTCATGATCTATTCTATAAAATAAAGTCTTTATCTTTGTTGTTCTCCAACTTGAAGGATTAAATTGACATAAATTTCACTAAAAGCTTAAATCCCGAAGAATTTTGAATCCACTCTTTTATTTTACCTCATACAAATCTCTCCCCAATCCATCTTTTGATCAAACTGTGCTCTTGCAAAATCCTAAAGTGGCATCTTCCTCTAGGTTGACCAATACTCATAGCCTTTACACACCATTATTCAGATTTTCGAAACCCCCACAATTTGTATCATGTCAATTTCTATATTGAGCCATTATTTTCTTATTTTTCCAAAATCACAAAGCATATGTATGTATGTATGTGTGTGTATGCATGTGCATGTGTGCATGTATGTATGTATTAAAATTTGCATATGTATATATACATATGTGCATGTACACACATACATATACTTGCTAATTTTATTTAGTTTTATCATCTTAAAAGAGTGCTAATACAAATTTACACAATGACAAATGACACAATCTTGTGCAAAATTGGGTCCATTTGATTAGCCTTCACCTATCCTTATTTATACGCATTTTTACATATGTTAGTACATCTTATGAAAATTCAACAAACTCTCCCATACAATCCACATTTGGTGCACCTTTTATGATCAAACATTCATTCCTTGCATAGACATTACTACCACCTTGACCTCAACCAATCCTCTAGGTGTGGGAGAGATCCATTGGTTGTGGATTTGACCTTTAATATTGTAAAATTCAAATTCAAAATTGGCTAATGCCCACCTATTTCATTACCTCTTATGAGTCGACTAAACACATGTTTGCATGATTTATTGTTATCTCCTTGTATTTAAAGGTGCTCAATTACATTCATTTAGACACATAAGAAAAATATTGAATATCATTTGCTTTTTAAAAACATGATAGAAGCACTTCAATTGGAGCACCTAAAAAGAACCTGATTTTGTAATGCATAATTAGGTAGAGATTTACATGCTTGAAGATTTTCGTCCTTGATTGTTAGCCTGATTGTAAAGCCAATCTATTCCATGGGTTGATCTAGAAGAATGTGTCCCTTAATGATCTAAAATCCCTCTAAAGGTATTCTTAAATACCACTAATTATTTCAACAAAGTAAACATTAGATAATTTGGTCTACCCTAGAAATGAAAAAACCCTGGTACTACTCAGTCTAGATTTTCTCTTGAAATGTCTAGAACTCTTAAGAATAGTAGGGTCCTTCCCAAAATCGTCTTGACAATTTTACATAGAACTAAGTTTTATGTACCCATGGAAAGGGTCTACCGAAATATGCTTTTGTGAAAATATTATCAAAATGAGTAAATCCACATTATAATTTTCTTATTTTTTAAAGATAAACAATAAGTCGTAGAAATTCCAATAAGAGGAAAAACAAATAAATTTTCCCACAAATCCACCACCAATAAGAACCTAGAGACCAAACAAAACTTAAGATATAGAAACAATGATCAAATCTTATCATTTTGAAGAAGATAAAGAAACTGAACAAACAATACTTTTTCCAATGATTTCAATAATACAAATTTTGTAAAGTTAATAAACACTTAACTCGCATTAAAAAGTTCAAAAGTAATAAATCTACGTATAATAAATTTGGTAATAAATAGACTAGATAATTATTATTATCCATCTAAGAGAAAATGAACCTTATTTATATTGTTCAAAAAGAAATTTAATACAATTATATGAGGAACTCACTTCTACATCTACCATGAATAACTTGATTATATGAATGCAAGCTTTATAATGAATGAATGCTTTTTAGTATTAAAATTTTTGGGTTTAGCTTAGTTAGGATTAATTTTTATAAGAAAAGCTTAGTTAACATTAATCAACCTTAATTTTCTAATTAATGGTTTAAATTTACACATGTATTATTTGGTAGATGTGCACATGCTCTACTTTAGTATTTGTGCATGTGTCATGCCCCTATTCATTTGGCATCTCATTTATTTATTTTTTGCATGGAAGGTCACTATTCGTGCATAGGTTTATATTCACACATTGTCGTACCTTATCTCCATCAATTTTCATATATAGAGTTGTGGAAATTATCCTAAGTAGTGATTCTATACAACATGGGAAACCTTGATTAGGTTCCCTTTGTTTGTTGCAATGAGTTTCTTCTTAGCTTAGTATAATTATTGTTGATACTTGACTTTTATGCTAAATCTAAATTGTCATTTGCAAAAGGTAGTTAGACAGAGGAATTCCTTGGTAATTGACATAGTTAAATTAATAATCTCAACATTGTATTCAAGCCTATCCATTTTCATGCCAACATTTTCAATTCAAATCTCTATTGTATCATAATACACTATTGAATTGGCACAATAAAGTGATGAAATAATGAAAGTGTTTTCAAATTCATGTGTTTCAGGACTTTGTGATTCAAAATTCATTGTATCATTGTTGCAAGGCCTACCATTGTAGCACATTGAAATTGTTTCATATTCTAGTTAGATATATCAAATAGTCCAAGGCCTACCATGAATATGATTCTTTATAAAATGATTTCTTTTATGGATAGGTATGTTTTCTAGTATGAATGCATCTATTATTTATGCAATTTGTAGCTTTATAATTTTCTCTGTTGAGAAATTTCATTCTTTTACCTATTTTTCAACTCTTGTAAACAAAAGATTTCAACTAGTCAACCAATAATCAATCATATAATATGCCCCTACCCCTATAGTATGTATAGTGTTAAACGTAGTCAATTTGTGACTACCTTAACTCTTAATTAAGTCACATTATCATTATTATAATTTTATTGAGTCATTTAGGTTGGCCTAAGGCTTATATAGGGTTATCTAGGTCAGCCTGGGTGATATCCTAGGCATAAGTATGGTATCTATATGAGGTATAGGTAGGTTATTATCATCATGTTTAGTATTGTGTTCTTATTGAAGATTATTGGAGGTATCCCCCTCGAAGTGGCATATTATTATCAATTATTTGTAGCATATTCAAGCTATTATATTCTTCTATTGTGCAAGTTATTTCATTATATCATCTTTCCTTCCATATTAGATTCTATCAAATTTTTTTGCATAGATTATTCTAATATATTATATATAGTGAACTATTATTTATTGACCATCCAAATGAGACCATGATTGGGAAAGTTAAGCCATTATTAATCTTCCAACAATTTTTCTAATTAAAAAATTGCTCTTAAAAATAGACACTCTAGATTAAGAGGACCATTCCTCCAAGTTCTGATATACCACAAATAGTTTAATATTCTTACTACCTCCAAAATAAATAGATTACAATATAGTACATTAGTTGAATTTTTCTTGAATGTATTTTGCAAGTTCTTAAGTGATGTAAAATGCCTTGCTCAAGACAATATTGGGTGTTGGTGTAAATAGGTAATTTACCTAACTAGTTAATTAGTGGGTCTTATTTAATGTTATGTCCATTTAGGCCCTATGCATGTTTATGGAATTCTTATTTGTTTAGATAATATCTTATCATATTTTATACTAACTTTTAGTTAATTCTAGTGTCCTAGGTCATTTAATAATGAAACTTGAGTCATTTTAATGTTTTTCATTAGATAGATCATTACACCTGGTCTATATAAGGAATTTTTATAGAATTCTTAGTTGTTTAGATAAGATCTTATCATATCGTATACTAAATTTTTGTTAATTCTAGTACATCTTAAGTCATTTAATAATGAAACTTGAGTCATTTAAAGTTTTGCATTAGGTTGATTATTACACCTTGTCTATATAAGCAATGCGATTGTACACCTTTGTAACATACTTCATCATCGTATTTGATAGATCTTAAGCAGATTTGTGTGCATTCTAAATCAATTTGTAGGAAGAAAAAAGTGGATCAAAATTATACATTATATATATATTTTCAAAAATCCGCAACAATCATTTCCCTTCTAATGCATGATTCATTGAACTATCCAAGCTTACATTATAAGCAGATTTGTGTGCATCAGAAGGGAAATGACTGTTGTGGATCTATTGGTTTCTTTTTACATTGTAACCAAGTTTGTCTCCTAATCTACCTATGGGACTGCCAATCCCTATCAAGGGCAACTCGAAGGATCTAGACCAACTAACGAGGACTTTAAGAAACCTCCTACACTTTGGGCTCTGCAAGACTCTGGAGGGTGATCCCTTAATGTGTTTACAACCTCTGCACCTTTATTGTAAACAACCTTAACAATAACAGATGATCTCACTTAATAGCTCAACACAATAGGATAATACTGAAATAAATTGGCTATTTATCAGTAATATCAACTACTTGGAGCATGAGATAACTACAACACAAGGTAGTATAAGATGGTCATTAATTTACAATTTGCAGCAAGCTCTAGGAAAAGACAACCAAACACTGAATCATATGGGTAATCACAACTTAGACCAGTGCCATATATCTATTGGGCAGGAGTCAAATTTATAAGCATCTAAAGGCATATAACAGATTTAACACATATCATATGGAATCCTTGATGATATTGCATTCTAATTTCATTAATATATATTCTAGCTCAATACTAGTTATCAAATCCTTATACAGTACATATCATCCTATAATCCCATTCAAGCATTTTAATTAATTCTTTGAATTAAAGCCAAAACAAGGATCATACACACCACAACAGTGAGATGGATAAAACAACCCTTGGTAACTTTATTCAAGGTTCAGATATGCATGTACAATGGAGAGACATGAGCTTGAATTTTTCATTTAAAATTAAATGCTAGTACTATTATACAACATTAAACCTCCATGAACTCAAAACCTGCTACAGACTGACTCAAAACCTAAGTTGAATCCTTCCCAAAAAACATCATACTTTACAAATTGCTTTGCAACTTCACCTAGACTCGAAATTTTTTGTCTAACTTGCTACCCTGTACCTCTGGCCTTGAAATCCTTCTTATAGAGAATGAAGGAGTAGACAAGCATTGGGCCAGAGGGTACACATGTCATCAGTCAATTGGCATGCCTAGAAAAGAGTTGATGCAGCCATAAAGATCACCAGAAACCCACGCCAAGATTGCCATTAAAACAGAACTGGAAACCACTGCAACCACAACATCTAACCTATTTATTGAATCACGCTAGTAAGCTTCCTTTTTTCCAATAAAACTAGCCTGATTTCCTGCACAAATGGCTTCAACCATGCTTTGACCAAGACTTTAAATTACGGTTGTCAATCCTTCAGTTGAATCGGACCATCAAATGACCGCCTTCAAAAACTAGCTGACACAATCACCGACGTGGTAGACAAGGGCCGATTACACCATAAGCTACGAAGGAAATCCACGTGGTGGTTGCCCATGATATCACAATCCTTCAATCTCTAATCACGCGATGGCAAGCAACCGTTGATCTCGAACATCGGTGATCTTGTCTCTCCAACATAGTCAGCAATCTTATCGTTAACCATTGAGCACCTTTTTTGCCAAGATTAAAACATCTTCGTTGATTTGCAACATGCGCATCTCGCAAACGCTTTAGTAACCTGCCTTTTTACTTCTTTGGCTTCATCGGCTGAGACACATGGCAGTCGCCCGCGATAATGCAATCCTCCAATTTTTGATCGTGGGATAGTGGGCGGCCATAGATCTCTAACAATACTTGATCGGTGGTTACAAACTTCATCCCCCTCGGCTATTCCGGATTGGACACGTGGAGCCTTCCTGTGATATCACGATCGACCAAATCACTATTGCAGGATGGCGGGGAATAGCTCAGATTAAAGGACAGTTGATGAACAGTCATGCAAATTTGATCCCCCAGATGGGAGATGTGGCACCCTCCAGTGATATCATGATCCTTCAATTCCCAATTGTGGGATGGCAGGCAACCATCGATATCAAAAGGTAAATGATTGATGCCAATGTGGGCTCCATACTTCTACAAAATACAACATTTATTAAGAACAAGGGGGGACCACTAGGCCGATGAGACAACAATGAAATAAGTTGTATTTAAACAATGAAGCACGTGGTCGGCATAGACTTATGAAAAAATATAACTTGCATGGGCCACAAAAATTAAAATCAAAGGGGCCAAGGCCTAGACGAACCAACAGACCATAAGATGTTTTAGACCCTTCAAAAAGGTAACGAAAAAATAGAACCCAACCAAGGCATAAAACAGGGATAAGGGTTCTACATTCAAACAAGGCCAAAACCCTTACCTTAGGAATTTTGACACCATGAAAGACCAGTTGACACCATGCAGGGCAGGAGTGAAATATAAGGAGCAAAATTTTGACATTCCAATAGTGGCTCCAGTTGGGGATGTTCATTCCACTGGAATGAAGAGAGAATTTAGAATCTCAGGTGGAGTAGACCAAGAGGCATAGACAACCAAAAAGGGACTATTCAGAAAAAATAGCCCAAACTACATACAAAATATACAAACCTAAACTACTATTCATGGAAGAGAATACTTCAAGTGAAGTATAACTTCAAGAATTTTCCATGAACTATCAGTTCAAGAATATCCCCTGTCATATCTTGGAGGAAGTAAGAATCTTCACCTCATTTACTATTAATAAAAAATGGACCCAGCCAGATTGCATCAAATTTCCCATGTTTCCCTTTATCTTCTAATCTGGAATTCCATATTAAAACCAAGTCTCCCTCTTTGAAACTCCTTGTAGTTGCCCTTTTTTCATACAAATTATTTATTTGCAACTGCAACTTTGCATTTCTCTTTTGTGCTTCCCTCCTGGATTCATCCAATTCTACAAGAGCTTCCACTCTCAATTGCATCTCATCGTCAATTTCATTGTCATACATTTGGACAAACTTATACATTTCCATTAGATTATTTTGGGGTAACCTGACATTGATCCCATAAACTAAGTCAAATGGGGCACAACTTATTTCCTTCTTCACAGTTACCCTATCTTCCCAGACAACTAATCTCAGCTTAGAATCCCAAGCCCTTTTACTTTGATCTAAGATCCTCTTTATGATCTTCATCAAGCTTTTATTGCTTGATTTTGCCTGTCCATTTCCCTGTGGGTGATATGGTGATGAATAAGAGATTTGGATGCCATGCTTCTCACAGAATTCGATGTATTCTTTAGATACGAAACACCTTGCATTATCTGATACAATCCTTTTTGGACAATCAAATCTGGTCAATATATTGCTCATCAGGAAGTCAATTACTACTTTACTAGTAGCTTTCTTTGTTGGAATTACTTCCACCCACTGAGTAAAATAATCAATGGCCACCAATATCCATGAATGGTCTCCACTAGATTTGCATGCTATCTCTCCTATAACATCAATACCCCACTGCTGGAATGGAGCTTGTACTATAATTGGCTTAAGAGGAAAGTTACCAGAAAACTTTAACTTATTGGAGAAACATTGACAGGCATCACATGTCTTCATTAGTTGATGTGCATCCTTAAAAACTATAGGCCACCAAAATCCAGCCCTTATTATCTTATGTGCAGTTGTTTTGGCCATATAATGCCCTTCATAAACTCCACCATGCATCTCCCTCAAAATTTCTTTTGCTTGATCTTGTTCAACACACTTCAACATGACACCTTCTCCATTCCTCCACCAGAGCTTTCCATCTACAATAACGTACTTGATAGCATGTAACTTCAATGTCCTTATCTCATTTTCAGTTAAGTTATTAGGACATTTCATTCTTTGCAAATAATATATCACATCTTTGTACCATTCAGAATGCTCCATATCACATATGTGTGATCTATTCTCTTCTTCTAGAAAATTTATCTGATTTTCTTGTAGATTACTTTGGGCCATGAGCTTGGCCAGTCACTATCCTCTTACCAGTTTAGTAATCTGGACTTGAATGTTGAATTCCTAGATCCTATTTATCCATCTACATTTTTTCCTGAAACTTCTTTTTGTGTGAAGATGTCCTTAACAACAACATTAGGAACATATGAATTTACAGTAGCACCCATCGAATAAGGCCTAAAAGCCTTTGCTGCTTTTACCAGTGCATATTCCTGCTTTTCATTTATATCATACTTGAGTTCTGTAGCTTGTAAAGATTTGCTGAAAAAGGCTACAGGCTATTCAAAACCCTCTGCATTCTTTTGTAATAGCACAACTACAATTGTGTGGAATGAAGCAAACGAGAAAATCTGCAAAGGTTTGGAAAAGTAAGGAGTTCTTAACACAAGATCCTCCTTTATTGCTTGCTTAATGGCTTGGAAAACCTGCACAAAATCCTTATCCCATTCAACTTTGGCTCCCTTCTTGAGCATCTTGGAAATAGGGTGAACTACCTCAACAAAATTTCTTACAAACCTCCTTAAGAAGTTTATTTGTCCAAAGAAGGATTGTATCCCTTTGACATTTTAGGGCTGTGGAACTTTATCAATTGCAATGACCCTCTCTGGATCAATTTTTAGTCCATCCTTGGAAATAATGTGTCCCAATAATTTTCCCTCTGGTACTCCGAACACACATTTCTTTGGATTCAAAGAAATACCATATTCCAAGGCTCTAATGAATATCTTCTTCAGATGCTCAGAATGATCCCCTTCCCTTTTAGAATATGCTTTCAAGTCATCTTGATAGACTACCAAAAAAATAATGAAATCTAAGAATGCCACATCCATGGCTCTCTGAAAAGTAGCCCCTACATTTGTTAGACCAAATGGCATTCTTACATAGACATGTGTTCCCCATGGTGTGGTGAAAGTTGTCTTAAACTGCTCAGACTCCTTAACCACAAGCTGGTTATAACTAGAGAAACCATCCATCATAGAAATTAATTCATAGCATGTTACCCTTTGCAACATGGCTTCCATATTGGGTAATGGATAATTATCTTTTAATGAAGACACATTCAAATTTCTGAAATCTACACATAATCTGATGTCTCCATTTTTCTTCCTTACAGGTACCAAGTTTGACACCCAGGATGAATGTTTGATTGGCTTGATGATTCCTGCATCCCTTAATTTCATTAATTCTTCCTACATCTTGGGGGATAAAGTGGGATTAATAGGCCTCTACTTTTGTCTGAATGGATTGGCATCATCACGCAAAGGAATCTCATGTTGGAAAAGGTCTCCCCTGTATGCCTTAAGATTGTCATAGGACCATGCAAACACATGCCTAAACTTCCTTAATAAATCAATCAACATCCTTCTTACCTTTGTTGACATTTTCTTCCCAATATACACCTTCTTTGGGGATGCTTTTGTTCTAAGATTTATCTCTTCCAAGTCATCAAGATGGGAAGCAGTGTGACTAGCCTTTGTCTTATCTTGATTATCAAATATTATTTCTAGTACAACTAGACCTTTGGGAATTGTGTTGTTTTTTAGCTGAATGACCTCATTTCCAAATAGAGTATCCTCACCATCAATGTTTTTGACAAAAGCTCCAAAATCAATCTCTTGATTTTCATACTCTCCCACACAATTCAAGAATCTTAGGATATCATCATCATTGTTAATGACCTGCCAATTTTTTATGTTATCAGGGATTGATGGCCTAGTTTGCACCTCAACCTTTGAATTTCTAGCATAAGACAAGTCATTTGGTTTTAATGCAATATTACCTAATAGGTTTGCCACCTTATTTTGACCTCTCTCCATCCATGTTATGCCAAATGCATCAAAGATCTCCAATTCATCCCAAACAGTATTCCTATACTGTTTCAACCTCTTTTTCTTTGATACATACTTGTATCTAACTTGGGAAACCACAAGCTCGGAACCCCCAATTGCCTTGAGCTTCTTGATCCCATGTTATGTAGCCAATCTCAACCCTAATAACAAGGCTTCATACTCTACCACATTATTTGTGCATTCAAATAACAGAGTGAAAGAGAACCTAAATGTATTTCCTCTTGGTGATCACAACAAGACACCTGCACCAGAGCCTTCCTTTAAACTTGCATCATCAAAGTATATAACCCACAAGTTATCAGATTCTGGAAATTGTTTTGTTTATGTGTCAATCAATGCAGTAGGCTTGTCACAATTGTTAAGGAATTCCTCAACCTTGAATTCATCTATACCACTATCGATGAAACATGTCATGTTTTCAATTGGGCTATGCTCAATCATATGAGGTACTTTTGATTCCCTTTCAATTTTGACATCCTTACCATCAATGGAGAAAGTAGCAAATGACAAATCACATTGCATGCTACCCCCCATTGATGCACTTCATTTTCTTGACAAAAGCATCCCAAAATGAGGTGGGATGTTTGCAACTAATATTGTCATTACTAAGTTACTGTTAGGGTATTGAGTCAATTTATAAGGCAAAGCTCTGATAGTACCATTAACTAGCACTTCTCTTGAATCCATAGCATAACATTTACCTTGAGTAGTATCTATTGTCAAGCCTAGTGCCTCCATTATTTTGAATGGCATAATATTATTTGACACCCCTGAATCTATCATACAATTTCTTAAAATTTTCCCATTTATATCCACACTTAAGAAAAAGAGAGTTATATTTTCAAGGCACATGTTAATAAGACTTCCTAAATATATAGGAGGAATTTGTGACACAATTCCCTCCACTTCCTTGTCTTCTTTTCTAGTTCCTTGTTTAGTTTTATTATTAGCAACATCTGTGATCCAGGCTATTGTTTTTTCTCTGCGTTCATTTATTCTCATCATTTCTAACAAAGGTACAGTTACTTTAACTTGAGAAACCACATGAAATATATCTACAGGTGTATACTTAGGCAGATTAGATGTCATACCTTCATCATTTTCCTTTTTCTCCTGTTGATTACCTCCTCCTAGCTTCCTTTGCTTCTTTTCTTCTATAACAAGTTCAACTACCTTTGTAATCACCTTGGTCTTCACTAGTGATGAAGTTACATCTTCTTGAGGCTTTGGGGTTTCATTCTTTTGTGCCCAAACCTTATCACTCTTAACCTCTTTGAATTTCACAACATCTTTTTTGTTGTCAACCTTAACACCTTTGTTTTTATCTTTTTGTTCTTTAATAAACAAGCTAGCAGGTTTACCTTGTTCACCACCCACAGTTCTATTTCTCAATTGAAGTGAACTTCTCATTTGGGCAGCCATTTCTTCAATTAATCTTGCAATCTCTTCTTCTAACAGTCTCCTTAAAGACACTAAATCTTCAGTATGTTCTATATTGCAAGCATTATGATAAAAATCACCTTCCTCATTAGAATAAATCTATTGATGATACATCTCACTTCTCTGCCTTTGATTGTCCACATCATCTTCCTATACCTCATCATCAGAAGAACAATCTGCCTCATCAACATATGATCTGGTCATACAAACATCTAAATCATCATGCTCATATTCAGATATTTGATTATGGACATCCTCTCCCCCTTCTTTAGCAACAAGCAATTGAGCAACACCACAATAATTTTGATCATGAGGGTGTTTACACACTTTACACCATGGTCTATCTGCTACTAGATTCACTGAATGTTTCTGCAAGGGGTCTGGCATATACTGATCATTTTTAGGCTTTTGGCTAGGCAAGATTGGTCTTTCATCTTTCCAATATAAGAATAATTTTGTAATTTGAGTGGCCTATCATTTTTATTATAGGGTTTCCTTTCATTTCCTATACCCTTCTCTTTCTTAGCAACAGTTTTCTTTATGTCTTTCAGAGTATTATAAACCTTTTCCCACTTTTCATCATCCTTAGGCTTTGCAACTGGAATCTTCTCAGTCTTATTCTTAGGATTTTTTAAAAGTGTGGGTTCTTCTCTCCTACCACACTTCCCAGAAGCTCTTTTGTTACTGTCAATATTTACAGCCACCCTAAATGCATCCCTCATAGTCTAAGGGTCCTTATCTTTGAGAAGATATGCCATTTTAGCATCAAAAGCATTGAAGTATGTAGTTAAGAAAACATTTTCATCAAGCTTTAAAACCTGAAGTGATTTATACATTGCTTTTTGAAACCGTAAATTAAACTCTATCACAGGCTCATTCAATGACTTCTTGATGTTATTAAATTAATTCAACATAAAACTAGCATTATTTTTATCACCATACTACTCCTTGAAACACTTTTCAAAATCATCCCATGAACCAATGCTAGCATTAGGTAGACCTCTATACCAATCCCTCACATCTTCTACTAGAGATTGTACAAATAGTTTCATTACAACATCTTCATGTTCTACCTCATAATCATTCAGCATATCTATAAAAGCTTTCAAGTGTTCCTTTGTTGTTATAGCATTATTGCCAACAAACTTATTCATCTTTTCTCTCAAGTTAGTAGGGATGATATTTGGATAACTATGGATACCATCAAAGAATAATGGCCTATACCTTTCTAACTATATAGTTCGTCATTGAAACAATACCTTATTCTTCTGAGGAGCAGCACCAGACCCCAAATCTCATACTTTAAAACCACCCAGATTTGGATTTATAGATCTATTTGCATGGGTCTTCAGGCTAGAGTTGTTTATGGTGAGGTCTTGGTGACCCGATGAGGTGGAAGCTTGTGCAGCCTCATCCATGTTTAACATCTTTAGGAAACTTAGTTTCCTCTTCATTTTTGCATTTGCAGCCTCAATTTCTGCTTTCTCCAACTCTTCTGCCAGAGCTTCATTCTCCTTTTTAGCATTTTCTAAGGAAGATTCTGTTTGCAATGACACATGTGGTTGAAGATCTTGTTGAGTGGAATGGGGAATCACTTTCTCATTTATTTTGATCCCCTCAACTTTTTGCTTTCCCTTATCTAAGATAGGCTTATTTATTTGAGACCTAACATGATTTGAGGGTTTTGGGTCAGTAGGTTTAGGCTGGACATCAATGTGGCCTATTGGGTTTTCTTCAAACATAGGCTTTGTTCCCCTATTAGCAATCCTTTATACAACCAGACCCTCAACACTTGGTTTAGGTTCTTGTTGGTTCAGGAACTTCATGCTTTTCAACTATCTCATTAGCCTATCCCTTTCTATCACAACAATTCTCAACTTTGCTTCTCTTTCTTCTTCTCTTTTCCTCCTAAGCTCAGCTTACTTTTGGATTTCTCTCCTCAAAGAATTAATATCTCCAAAAACATCATTAGGGTCAGGAAAATCACATCAGAACTTGATGTGTCACTTAGGTCTATTAAATTGACCTCTTCCAGTTGATGTTCGAATAATAAAGGGTTTACATCATTTTCAGTAGGAGGAGGAGGCACATCACTGGTGCATTCTCTATGATGGATTTGAATTCTACTCCTACTTCTTCTTTTTTCAGTATATTTAACACTAATAGGCCATTTATTTTGACATGTCACATCTTCTTGAACCGGGGTATTAAATAATGCATCAAAAAATTGACAACTATCTAAATCTAAACTTCTAGATACTGAACTTCTGGACACCTTTTCAAGATTCTCAAGGATAGGGTGTAAAAGCATACTTGTACCTTGATGTATAGGGTCCTGTGATGTGAGAGCTTCTGGTCTTTTCTTTATCCAGTCCTTCTTCATTTTGGGAAGTCCACCTTCCAATCTCTATTCTGGGTAATTCCTCATGAAGGACCTGGTGTTCTTCATTCTTTGTACTAGTCCAGAAGTTTTCCAATTATAATAATCTTTTTACAATAAAATGCACACTGGTGTAGAGACCTCAGAGCTGCCACCCAATCAACTTGGGAATACCAAATACCTAAAGGCACGTGGTGGAGAATGAAAACTTTTGGAACCTCGTACTATCAACATAGTAAAGTTCTTTATAGAAGAAATGGATAGACTTAACACAAAATTTTAGGCTCAACCTTCAAATCACATAAATACTATGACAACTCCATGCAAAATGGACAACTGACACACTAACAAGAAATATTAAAGCTAAATCCCCAGTGGAGTCGCCATCTTGTTGGTTTCTTTTTACATTGTAACCAGGTTTGTCTCCTAATCTACCTATGGGACTGCCAATCCCAATCAAGGGCAGCTTGAAGGACTTGGACCAACTGACGAGGACTTTAGAACCTCCTACACTTTGGGCTCTGCAAGACCCGAGAGGGTGATCCCTTAATGTGTTTACAACCTCTGCACCTTTATTATAAATAACATTAACAATAACAGATGATCTCACTTAGTGTCTCAACACAATAGGATAATACTGAAATAAATTGGTTATTTATCAGTAATATCAACTACTTGGAGCATGAGATAACTACAACACAAGGTAGTATAAGATGGTCATTAATTTACAATTTGCAGCAAGCTCTAGGAAAAGGCAAGCAAACACTGAATCATATGGGTAATTACAACTTAGACCAGTGCCATATATCTATTGGGGAGGAGTCAAATTTATAAGCATCTAAAGGTATATAACAGATTTAACACATAACATTTGGAATCCTTGATGATATTGCATTACAATTTCATCAATATATATTCTAGCTCAACACTAGTTATCAAATCCTTATACAGTACATATCCTCCTATAATCCCATTCAAGCATTTTAATTAATTCTTTGAATTAAAGCCAAAACAAGGATCATACACACCACAATAGTCAGATGGATAAAACAACCCTTGGTAATTTTATTCAAGGTTCAGATATGCAAGTACAATGGAGAGACATGAGCTTGAATTTTTCATTTAAAATTAAATGCTAGTACTGTTATACAACATTAAACCTCCATGAACTCAAAACCTACTACAGATTGACTCGAAACCTAAGTTGCATCCTTCCTAAAAAACATTAGACTTTACAAATTGCTCTGCAACTTCACCTAGACTCGACAAAATTTGTCTAACTTGCTACCTTGTACCTCTGGCCTTGAAATCCTTCTTATAGAGAATGAAGGAGTAGACAAGCATTGGGCCAGAGGGTACAGATGTCATCAGTCAATTGGCACACCTACAAAAGAGTTGATGCAGCCATAAAGATCACTAGAAACCCATGCCAAGATTGCCACTAAAACATAACTGGAAACCACTGCAACCACAACATCTGACCTATTTATTGAATCGTGCTAGTAAGCTTCCTTCCCGCCATTAAAACTCGACCGCTTTCCTGCACAAACGGCTTCAACCATGCTTTGACCAAGACTTTAAATTACGGTTGTCGATCCTTCAGTTGAATTAGACCATCGATCGACAGCCTTTAAAAACTAGCTGACACAATCACCAGTGTGTTAGACAAGGGCCCATTACACCATTAGCTACGAAGGAAATCCACGTGGAGGTTGCCCACGATATCGTAATCCTTCAATCTCTGATCACGCAATGGTGGGCAACTGTTGATCTTGAACATTTATGATCTCGTCCCTCCAACACAATCGACAGTCTTATCGTTAACCATCGAGTACCTTTTCTACCAAGATTAAAAAAAATTCGTCAATTTGCAGAACGTGCATATCGAAAAATCTTTAGTAACCCACCTTTTTAATTCTTTGACTTCATCAGCTAAGACACGTGGCAGTTGCCCATGATACCGCAATACTCCAATTTCTAATTGCGGGATAGCAGGCGGCCATAGATCTCTGACAATACTTGATCGGCGGTTACAAACTTCATCCCCATCGGCCGCTTTAGATTGGACACGTGGAGCTCACCTTCGATATCGTGATCGACCAGATCACTATTGCGGGATGGTGGGGAATGGCTCAGATTAAAGGATAGTTGATGAACAGTCACACAAATTTGATCCCCCAGATGGGACACGTGGTGCCCACCCACGATATCGTGATCCTTCAATTCTCGATCACGGGATGGCAGGCAACTGTCGATATCCAACTGTAAATGATCAAAAAACAGCGTGGGCTCCATACTTCTACAAAATATAACATTTATTAAGAACAAGGGGGATGACTAGGCCAATGAGAAAACAATGACATAAGTTGTATTTAAATAATGAAACACATGGTCGGCCTAGACTTAGGAAAAAATAAAACCTACGAGGGCCGCAAAAATTAAAATCAAAGGGGCCAAGGCCTAGATGAACCAACGAGGCATAAGATGTTTTAAGACCCTTCAAAAAGGTAACATAAAAATAGAACCCAACCAAGGCGTAAAATAGGGATAAGGGTTCTACATGCAAACAAGGCCAAAACCCTAACCCTAAGAATTTTGACACCGTGAAAGACTAGTTGACACCAGGCAGGGAGGGAGTGAAACACAAGGAGAAAAATTTTGACGTTCCAACAGGATCTACAAAAAGAGCCTTGTTATATGACTTCCTGTTTCTTATCTGCATTTGTGCGCACCCTCCCATTAAAGTTTTAGTAGTGGGCTTTTCCGATAGTAAAGAATTGTGTTTTTTTCAGGTTTGTATAATCACTTTCCTTTTACATTGTTTCAAATTTCTATGCATGTGCTCTAAATATTTCAGAAGGCCTTTGTATGGGAAACCCAGTTTGCAATTCTTCCAGAAAAAGAGAATATGCAATGATTCCCAGCCATGCTTTCATTTTCTCAGATGACCAGAAGCAAGGAAAACCAGGTAATCTATGCAGGTTCCATTTCCTTTTCATCAACTAGAGTTTTAATTTTCTTGAATCTAAATCTAAATTATCCCTATTCGTTGTTTTTACAGATCAAATTTCAGCTTTCATTACATACCATGGAGAAAGAATTAAGATATTGCATTCAAAAGACAGAAAGAAGAAACTGTAATCTTGCATGTTTATGTTCACGCAAGAAACTGTAATCTCGCATTTCTATTTTAGTATTTAGAGGAAAATTTGTGAAAGAAGAAGATTGAAATCTTGTTGTACTTACTAAAGATCATTCTTATTCTTTCTTTCTGGAATGGTAGAGAGCATGTTATTATGCTTTGAAATCTGTGGAATTTGTAAATTAAATTGAAAATCTGTTATTGAGTTGTTGAAGTTTATATTGGATTTAGTGTGGAATATATGAATATATTTTTGTTCCTCAATTGCATTTGTTCTTTATTTAGGTTGAATGACTGTTGATCATTATATTGTGAGTTAAATTTTTTTTCATAAGTTTTTTATGATGGAGTATTAAGATGTCAAGACATAAATTGATATTGCTCTCATTCATTACTACATATCACAAATCAATAAATATTTTATCACATAGTATCAAATTGTAGTATCAAGATAAGTATACATATTGTGAAAAAATTGCTCTTCATTGGTCAATACATAGCACAAATCAATAAATAAGTGTTTTGTATAACTAGTTACTATAATTTATGAGTAAGCAATGTAAATGGTGACCACTATCATTTGTGCTCATATGTGAGGTAACACTAGCCATAGCATTGGCATGTTATTTTTTTGGAGAAAGCATCAAACAATAAATTAGTTGAAAGAATCAAGTAATCATAAGTTCAGTTTATGGGATTGTGCAAATTGAGCATTTTTGGTCTTATAATAGCTAGTTTTAAGATAAGGCTTTGTAAAGTTATCCTCCAAACTGAGCAACTATCTAGTGGCATTACCCAGAAAGATGGTTGGGTGATGGAGGCTCCCAAGTAGAGCAATGGTGGTGTAATGCATAAAGGCATTGATAGAGGTGGTGTTAAAGTGATGGTTCTATGTTGTTTAAGAGGAAACTAGAGATGTGAACAATGTTGTTATTATGGTATTAATGCACCTACCAAAATTTAAAAGATGTAGAACTGCTAGTTATTAAGCCTAGGAGGTTGGGGGCTTGCACCACTAAACATGATACGTTAGTAGTACCTTGCCATGTGGTAGGGTACATGCTACCCCCTTACATGAAACATTACAAACACTTTAAAAAATACATTGCATAGACTTTTTTATTATTTTTAGTTTTAGAAATTTTCTTTTTAAAATTACAAAGAAAATGTGTATTTTAAATTTAAAAATAGACCTATATAGTCAATTTCGATAATTTGATATAAGCATTCTAGGTTTTTAGGTCTTATGGACATAATGGCAAGATCAAGTTTGATTCAGTATATTTTAGATTGAATGATTTGCATATGCCCAACATAAAACTCATCTAAACCCTTGTAAATATTTCCTTTGAAGTTCTACCCAACCCAAATAATGAGGAAAATTAGAAAAATATAAATTCTTGAACTCAACACAAAATGAACCGATAATTTATGCAAATGGATCAATTTACCCAATAAATAACCCCCTCGAAATTAGATCTACTTTCCCTCATTGCCTAGAAAATGAGCAACCCTCTAACATCATGGCTTTGATGCCATACAAGAATCTATCATATGTGTGCAACAAATCTACCCATTTTGTAATTCTTAAGAACTAATCACAAAAATAGGAAAATGAATAAAGATATTTAATATTAATTTAATAAAGAAAATTTAAATGAGGAAGATGAAAATATAAAATCCTCTTGGATGTATGATACGTGTCAAAGAGGTAATGAGTTGACTCTCAATCACTCCCAACCAAGATGTCAATTAACCAATCTAACTCAAATAGAGGTGGGCTTGACCAATCAAAGGTGGTACCTAACTACCATCGATATAGGATTGAGGCAATGGTGGTATTTGTGTACATTGAAAAAAGGTGAATACATGTCATTATTAAATTCTTGGTTTCAACTAACTTAATATTCCTAATATTTTAATTAAACTTATTAACATTTTAACTAGTACACCATCTTGAAAATATTTTAATAGTAGTAAAAGTTATTTATTATAATAAAATTCCAAAATGTGAAAACTAACAAAAATTATATATATATTGAAGAATTATAACTAAATCTATATTCTTTTACAAATCAATATATATATATATATATATTAATTAGGCAACATGTTGCTCAAGGGAGCAACTCCCTATTATATATATTAAAATAAAGATGCATTCCACTATCCTTTGAGCGAGAGGATGGAAAAAATATTTTTTGTTGAATTAAAAATATAATAAACCTCCCCTTCATTCCTCCAAACAATGCATTTGTTGGGGAGAAAGCAAACCCAAATTTTTAGCAATGAACCTTCTAAAGGTCTCAAATTGCACCTAAAGACCTCCTTGGAGAATAGATTCAAGTAGAATCTCAAGTCTACATTGTGTTTAAGTTATCTTCCAAAAAATCTCTTGTTATCATGTGATGTGACCTTCCAATCATAATTAGAGATCATAGTCACAATTTTCTTATGTAATCCAATTATGCGACCACTTAACATATTTCTACAAAGCACATCGATGAAAGGCATCACATAGATTTCTAGGGTGACATTATCATGCACATTTCCTATGTCAAATAGTTTTCACCCCATTGTTGCTAGTATCACCCCTTTAGTCATAGGCACAAAGATAATTAAAAACATCCAATCTGAATGGTCAAATCCTCTTATGGAAAACTACAAGGATGTTATTTTTAGAAACTTTTGCTTCCATAATTGCATAGAATGGATTCAACATCATTTTTAAAGCATTGCCTCACCCAAAAAATTATAGATGTTTGATCATATACTTCCACTTGTTATCTTTAGGATTGTCTCAATCACATACATTACTGAAAATGGAGTTCATATTTTAGACATTTAGTCAATGTCCAAAAAATTTCCCAAAAAAAACCAACTTTCAATTTGATTTGATATGACCATTGCAGCCATTTGATGAATAACATATTTTAATAGTAGATTTATCATTATATTTATCTCTCTATAAATATACTTAATAAAAAAAAGGCCAACCTATCCAAAATGATGCTATCAAATCCACCCATTTTTTACCTTCTAACTTTAATTATTTCATTCTATCACTATGTTTATATAAATTAGAGAATTCCCTTTAATATCCAACACCCACATATTTTTTTGGTTCAAAGAGATTGAGGCCTTCATAGAGCGAACCAAACTTAACCTCATTATTAGTCCCACATAAAGGTTGTTTGGAATAACCCAAATGAGGACTCTAACCTTGTTTCCAGTATTTTTTTAGCACTAAAACTTTTTAACTTTTCCCCTGTTATGAAGAATCATATTAGCTAAACCTCAAGCTAGAGTACATCAATGTCTATACCAGTGAGCTTTTGGTCATTTCCCCCATTTTTGATTTGGCTATCCCTATATCTTTTTCTTCTTTTGCTTCTTGAGCACATGGTCAAGCCCCCATAAATTTGGAGTGTTTCAAGAATCTCTTGTGGCAATCTATATTTCATAGGTGTTAGAAATACTAGAATTTCCATGAGAAAGCGTTATCCAGAAAGATATCAGGGTGCAAACATCTTGACAAAAATAGGGTTTGGTCAAGCTTGATGACTATGGAGGTGCCACTAAAAGTAATCCTAGTTTAGCAGTCACTAGAGATGATGAAATGAAGATTTCAAACACTACTACTAGCTTAAGAAATGGAAAGAATATTTTTCTATTCATGAAAAATCTCAGGTCATCATATGAACAAATTACATGTATTGACATTGTTACCAGTCATGCTTTGGAGGACAACATCATGTTGGGCTTGGGTTCCTGCTATCAGTATGGTAGTAATTGGATATGTGCCTTAAACCCAACTTGGAAGCAAAAACAGAGCATCCCCACAATGTGTCTCAAATCTGGACACTGGCACCACATCATATCCTCTGATAACAAAATCTTCAAAAGCTCTGAAGATAAAACATTTAGACTCTACATAAAACTGATCAAACTATTTACTACACAATTCACATTGTTTGTTCACATTTATATTTCACATTTCCTCGTCTTTCCCTATCATATCAAACACCTAGCTATTATTTGAGATACCACAATTTGCAAATATATATAATTATTAATAGTATTGTTCATATCTGGTAATCTCCATTAATAAATGTGGTATTGAATTCGAATGAATCCTCTTCATGCAACAAATTTGTACAATAATTGGGCCCCAATGGAAGCAAAATAGAGCATCCCCATAATGTGTCTCAAATTTGGACACTGGCACCACATCATATCCTCTGATAACAAAATCTTCAAAACCTTTGAAGATGAAACATTTAGACTCTACATAAAACTGATCAAACTCTTTACTACCCAATTCACATTGTTTGTTCACATTTATATTTCACATTTCCTCATCTTTCCCTATCATATCAAACACCTAGTTATTATTTAAGATACCACAATTTGCAAATATATATAATTTTTAATAGTATTGTTCATATCCGATAATCTGCACTAATAAATGTGGTATTGAATTCAAATGACTCCTCTTCATGCAAAAAATCTGTACAATACCCATATAATTGATTAATTTTATAAACTTGTGTACTTGGTTGGTTGATTGACGATAAATCTTGTTTGGATTGTTAGTAGGATTCGTTATGAAATCCTTTCTGCAATTGAGATGTTTTTCTGGCACCAAAACTAATTCTCATTTTTAGGAACATTAATACAAGAATCTCTTTTGATTCTTTGAGGCATGGAGAAGGAAATTCTGGTAATGTTGGCAACAATAGACACATTTTGGCTTGAAATTATTGTTGTTCACCAAACTCACCATCCAATTATAACATTCTTTTCAAATCAAAATCAATTATACATTCTAAGCTCATAGTGCTCAGTTTTTTAAAGTGTTCCATGGGGTTTCAAGGACAAGAATAGGGAGATGGTAGGCGATGCAGTTAAGGGACATGGGGACAGGGGGTCTATTTTTGGGGGCAGTAGGGGATGAAAGGGGGGTGGCAGCGGGGGCAGAAGGGGTGTGATAGGGTGCTGAAATACATATAGTATTTGAAAAAATAGTTATAAAAAGATATATAAGTATAAGAATTATACATCTTGGAGACAACTAGAAGACCCCTTGATGTCTTGAGGAAACCCCAACATCCTCAAAGTCCTAGTGGCATCTTGGAGACAACGACACTGGTGGTGGGATGGTGGCACTGGTGGTGGGCTAGTGGGGGGACATCCCCCTAAGTCCCCAAGTCTCAAAGACGTCCCTTTCTAGAAAACATAGGGTATTTTAGAGGGGACACCTCCCTGTGGAACACTACTTTTTTATTTAGAGCTCTCTCAACCACTTGGCTATCACCTTCAACCCTAGTTTCCATTACGATGGGGAAAACCCAATCAACTATGGGATCTCTTTGGTCGTTATGTGCTTTGTCATTGGGATCCATTGCATCTTTTCCAATCCTAGAAACTTCTCCAACAAAATATAACTTGGATGAGACCAATAATTTATTTACCTATATGACTTGAGTGCATTCAATTATAAATGATGCAAGCAAAGATGTCACCCCAAAAGAAGTTTCGACACTAAGAACCTAAAAATTATTGGAAGAAGGCAGGTAAAAGGGAAAATGAAGAGGAGCTAGAAGATATTACTGACGAGTCTGGTACTAGAGATACGAATAATGGTAGTCCATGTAGACATATCATAAACTCTTAGAGAGATTTCTTTGGTCGTCCCTGAGAAAGGCCATCTCAATTCTACCATGTGGTAAATATGAATTGGTCTATTGCAATGATTTTATACCATTCTATGCATCTTGGCAAATAAAGGGGCAGGGCATTGTTCTCCATTGCATCCTTTCTATCTAAATGTGTGTCAATAAATTATTGATCTTCTCCATAGGAAGTACAATCAAGATTTTTTACAATCTAATGCCTTTCCTTGTGCTCAGAGTTGGTTGATTCAATAGTAATTGGTTGTAGAAGGATCCTACTAAGGATAATCTTCAAGTGTAGGAGAAGGAAAATAAGAAAATATCTTTTTTTTCTAAAATTGAATGTCAATATGTACAGTGTGACATGAAGTATGGCATTGCATGACTTCCTGCTTATTTATAATTTTTAGACACAAAACTTGATGTTTATAGGGTTGATGTACATATAATTTATGATTTCAGTCTGCTGAATTATACATTATAATACCAACTATTTGTGGAGGAAACGATTTCCAATAATATCAAACAACTAGGTAGAGGAGAAAAGAGACATTGACAATTGGGTGATGGCACTTGCTTATGCCCAAGAGCTTGAGTTATCACATGCAACAAGGTTTGCATATGGAACACGAAGCCCTTGGCAAAAGAAGTTGATAATGACAAGCAGGTCACAAATTGTTTTGCCACTCTTCATGGCCACTTTGGTTTTGTTAATTGTGTGAGATGGGATAAGCATGGTCGACAAACTGCACATTTGATCGTAATTATTAATTTATGGAAAATAAAAATACAATGTAATTTTTATTTTTGATTAATTAATAATTACAGTCAAATATACAATTTGATGGCTGGATAGACGTCGACAAATAATTTCAAGTTTTGATGATAAAGGTAATTCTCATCCACAAAATGAAAGTTGGGTTTAGCACTAAAAAATTTGGGAGTGGAGAACCTCCAGATGTTGAGAACTGGAAAGTGTTAATTTCTTATAACCCAATTATAGATTAATTGCACATTAAATTCACAAAATATAATTAAATATCTAATTTATAACAATTAATACATTGGGTTAAATAATAACTAATAACAGCAGAAGAAAAAATAACAAGAAGCCAATCACAAAAAGAAAATAATACAGATATACCGAGGAAACCCCAATGTGGGGAAAAACCTGCAAATGTTGGATCTTCTATTTAGCCTAACAACAAACTTTTATTTCAGAAATACAATACAAGTTTGCTACAACAATCTTACATATATAGAGCCTAGTTGCTTTACTTAGCTTGCAAGAAAAGAATCTTTCCTTGCATTCTTTGGCTTTAAATCACACATAAAATCACTCTTAGATTTATCCTATACTCACAAACTCGAAAACATTCTATTAAAGAATAAAAATCGTGTTGTTGCTGAAAATCCAACTCAAATTTCTTTAAAGCATATCCAACTTGAGTTGCTTTAAAACATCTCCACATCCCACCTTTCGAGCTACAAAAACCAACACTCCCTCTTAGTGAGGAAGGTGTTCTGCACAATACCCAACTTGCCCCTGAAGTATTCAAACTTACTCTTCATCAAGGCCTTCATTAGGATATCTATTATATGTTCATCCATAGGAATGTAATGGAGCTTCACTATCCCATTCTCTACACAATCTCTGATGAAGTGGTACTTGCGCTCAATGTGCTTTGACTTGTCATGAAACACTAGATTCTTAGAGTTTGATACAACTCTAATTATCACAGTAAATGACTGTAGGATCCAACTCCTGATCAAAAATCTCAGCTTGAAGTTTCTAAAGCCAAATAGCCTCACATGTAGCCATACTAGCTTCCATATACTCAGCCTCTGTAAAACTCAATGCAACTAACTTTTGTTTCCTACTGTACCAAGAGACTGCTCCCGATCCCAAACTGAAACTACACCTTGAAGTGCTCTTTCGATCAACTGTATTATTTTCTCAATCTGCATTGGTAAACCCCTCGAGCTTCACTCCATCCTACTAAACATACTTTAGCCCATAATCAACTATTCCTGGGAGATATCTCAAATCATGCTTCACAGCTATCTAGTGCACACATTTAGGTTCCACCATAAACTAACTGAGTGAGGTCACTGCAAAACAAATGTCTGGCCTGGTGTTGACTAGATATATAAGAGAGCTATCAACTATCTATATAAATTTGGGTCCACTACCTCAGATCTGGAAGCATCAATCTTCTTCCAATTGGTCACAAGTGGCATTGACATAGGCTTATAGTTCTCCATTTTGAATCGCTTCAAGATATGAATTAAGTATTTCCCTTGTCCGAGGAAGATCTCTCCCTATTCTTTCCACAACTCCAATCCCAGAAAGTAGTGCATCAACCCCAAGTCCATCTCAAACTCTCTAGCAAGATCCCACTTGTAGTATGCTATGAGCTCGTTTCACCCTATGAGAAATAGGTCATCAACATAAAACACCATGAATATGAGAAGTTCTCCCTTCACCTGAATATAGTACAGGTTTGGATACACCTCACTCTTGAAGAAGCCCATGCTCTACAAGTAACTATCAATACATGAATACCACACCCTGGGAGCCTGCTTGAGTCCATATAGTGCTCTTTTCAACTTGCATACATGAGAATATCTCCCATGTGCTTCAAATCCTTCTGGATGCTCTATGTAAATCTCTTCCTCAATCACTCCATTAAGGAAGGTTGTCTTTACATCCATCTGGTGAATCCTCCAACCCATCTAAGACGCTACAAAAATGATAGCTCTTATGGGTAGTACCTAGCTATTGGAGTGAAAGTTTCGTCATAGTTGACTCCTTCCTTCTTAGAAAACCCCTTAGCCACAAACCAGGATTTGAACTTTTCCACACTACCATTTGCAACATGCTTAATCTTATACATCCATCTTGAGCCCACCACATACTTATCTTCTGGTCACGGTATTACCTCCCACACACTATTCTTCATGATGCAATAATACTCTTCCACCATGGAATCCCTCCATACTTGGTGCTTGGATGCCTCTTGAAAGTTGGAAGGCTCTAATTCAATTAATTCACTCATAAGTACCACATACTCAAAATAACATCTGGGAGCCTTTCTTTGTCTAATTGTATCTTGAGGATCACCTACATATTCATGAGCCTCTCTCAATTTTTGCTCAACTGCCTTGTTTATCCTTTTCTCAATAATAGGAATATGAGGATGAAATATTATTTGTTCCTCCTTCTGATCAACCTACTCGACCTGCTTGCTCTTCTCTACAGCTTGCGTAATTGAAGTTTGTGGAATTTGTGCTTCCTCAACTATGGGTGATTGCTCCTCCTCATTCATCCAGTTGCTAGACTTCTGAAGAGCCCTCTCTTCCTTTAACTTCACATCTTTGTGAACCATTGTTTTCCTGAGAGTAGGAATGTAAACCCGATAAGCCTTAGAAGTTTCACTGTACCCAACAAGGATACCCTTCTCTACAGTAGGTTCGAAGTTGGTTCTCTTCTCAACAAGAATGTGACAATACACAAGGCATCCAAAGATGCGAATGTGCCCCAAATTTGGTTTCTTACCAATGAACACCTCTTCTGGAGTCAACTTTCCCAACACTTTGTGAGGGATTCTATTCTGCAAATACACAGTTGTATTGCAAGCTTCTTCCCATAAAAACCAAGGAAGATCCTGATCATGAAGCATGGCCTTGGCTACTCCAACTATAGCCCTATTTTTCTATTCAACAACCCCATTCTATTGCGGGTTGTATGAAACTATCAACTCTTTCTTGATACCTTCCTAAGCACAAAAATATTTGAAGGAATTTGAGGTATACTCACCTCCATTATTAGACCTCAGTATCTTGATCTTTATCCCTATTTGGCTCTCCATGAGTTCCTTAAACTCTTTGAATCTACTGAAGACCTCATCTTTATTCTTCATGAAATATATCCATGTCTTCTTGGAGAAATCATCAATGAAGCTAACATAATACTCATATGCATTCAAGGATGTTGTTGACATAGGTCAACACACATCTAAGTGTACGAGATCCAAAATCCCTTTAGATCTAGTGTCACTGCTTGGAAAATTGGTCTTGGCATATTTCCCAAGAGCACAGCCCTTGCACACCTTATGCTTTTTTGTCTTCATCTCAGGCAGCCCCATCACTATTTCCTTAAGAATATTAAGTGCTCCGTGGTGAAGGTGAGCCATCCTCCTGTGCCATAATTCTCCTATCCCTTTACAACTACTAACCAATACATGTGCTAGCTCAAACTAAAACTAAAACAAGCTGACATGCCTGACTCCAATCACTTTTGCAACCTTGGAATCTTTGGGACGAATATAGTCTAATTTTCCCCTCTCAAAAGTCATGATGTAACCGTTGTCTTCTAAATAAAAAACTTAGATTAAATTCTTTGTCACACCAGGGACATATAAAACATCCTCCACCAACAAAGACTTTCTAGACTCCCTCTAAAACTTGATGGTGCCAATACCAGTTGCATGGTACTTGGCATTATCTCTGAGCTCAATGTAGAAATCCAGCTTCTTCTCCTCCAACTTGGTGAAACATTCTCTAACTCCCATCATGTGGTGAGAAGCTCCACTGTTAATATACCATACCCTGTTGAAAATTGAACTTGAGAGATATGCAATGAGTGAAAACTCATTCTCAAATTGTGGTGCAAACTCGTCCACCTCTGTTGTAGCAGCAACTTGCTTCTTCTACTTGTCCTTATTTTTCTTATTCAGACATTGACAGGAATAGTGACCCATCTGATGGTAGCAAAAACATTTTATCTTCCTCAGATCTTTCTTCTTCCCACTCTTGGAAGAAGAACCTTCTTGTTATGCCTTGCATAACCACCCCATTTTGTTCTGGAACAAAATGGGTCCCCCCTTTTGTCTTTTCCTTTTGACCTTTGGTTTTTCTGCCTTAGGTGTTTTTCTTTTAGGTTCTGTCAGAAATGGAACTGGGACCAATACCGGACTTAGAAATTCCTTCTAAGTTCTAGTCTTGTTCCGTCCCCGATTTTGGTTCCAACGGTCCCTTGTCTTTGTCTTTTGTTCTTTTTCAGAATCAGGTCCGGGCCCGAATCAGAATATTTAACTTTCCTCAAATTTACTTGTTTGGGTTCCATCCCGGCCCCGACTCCACTTTTCCCTTTCTTCTCCCTTCTATCTTTTTCAGGTGATGTTAGAAGCGGGTTTGGACTAGAATCTGAACCTGAAACTTGAAAAAGTTTATGGTTAGGGTTTGATTCTGATCCCAGTTCCACCTAGTTTATTATTTTTTCTCTACCCCGGGTCCGATTGTTTGGTCGCGGGGTGTTTTTCTTCCTTTCTCCCTTTTCTTTTTGTTTGTCAGAGACAGGTCTGGGATGGAATCTAAAATTGAAACTTTGAAAATTTTCAATTTCGGATTTGGTTCTGCCCCTACCCCCGTTGTGCTTCACCAATGATCGGCTCTTGCTTCGACCTTGTCGATGTTTGTTTTCTTTGTCCCTCACGTTTGGTTTCCTTTGCGAACGTGGAGCCGAGATGGGAGCTAAACTTGGAAATGTTGATTATGTCTGTGGCTCATTCCCATCCCGACTCCAGCCCCAGTTTTTATGGGATTTGTCCATTTTTCCTCTCATCCCAGCCCCAGTTTTGGTTATGCCCCTGCCAGTTTTGAACATAGGTTTTGTCCCCGATTCTGTCTTGGTCCTGCTTCCACCTCCACCGGGGTTGTGCTTCTTTTTAATAAAATTAAAGACATGATAAAAAATGATATCCTATCTCCTTCTAATGACTAATGGGGACTCTGTGTTGCAGGATTAAATGATGCACGTGATGATATTTGCCAAGAGAGCTCAATTGGAATGAATAATTGCTCATAATTTTCCTCTAAGAAGAAGTCCGCAAGACATTGGTTGTCATCCTGGTGATAGAGAGAACACACGTCGGTATGCAGACTTGACTTCGAGGTGAGTCTCAGCGATAATTTTTCCTTTGGCAAGAGGTCTCGCCGATTAGCAAATGTCTCGCTGAAAAGATAAGAGGAGCTCGGGGAAAGCTAGCACTCGGCGAAAGGAAGCTTCAATCGGTGTAAAGTCTCACCGACCGAAGGAAGTCTCAGCAACACGGAGGAAGCTCGCCGAGAGAAAGGAAATCGGTGAAGGTCCTGCTGATACAAAAGAGTCTCGACAACAGTAGGGCAGTGTCGCCAAGAGGTCTCACCGAAGGGGGTTGGTCTTTGAGGTGACATGAAGGGGCTCAGAAAAAGGTCTCCCTAAGATTGAAGGAGTCTTGCCGATACACAATGAGCTTGATAAAAGATCTTAAGCTCAGCATGACATCCTGCTGACCCGATAGGGTCTTCCCGATGCAAAGTGGGCTCAGCGAAAATGAAAAGGAGTTCGTTGAAGGTCTTGCTGACAGCGATGGATTTCCAAATGAAGGAGGCATCGATATAACCAAGGATAACTCACCGTAGCCTCTGGCCGACAACAAGATAGACTCGGGGAAATAGAAAGAACTCGAGGAGACTCTGAATGAATGGAACGGGTTCGGTAAGATGTCTTGCTGACCCGATAATGTCTCAGTGACAGAAAGGGGGACCCCACCAAACCAAAAGGGCTCGAGCCCAAAGAAGATGTGAGGATATCAAGAAGACTCTAAATGAAAGAGGGGGCTTCGCTATGAGGTCACAGTGACACACGATAGTCTCCTTGACATGAAAAATAAGCTCGCTAAAGGACTTAGAGAGCTTGTCGAGACATCTCACCGATTGGTGACTGTCTTGCTGATAGGTTTTGTGAGCTCGATAGGACTCCCAAAGCTCGCTAAAACATCTCACCGAGTCACCCATGTCATGCCGATAACATGTAGAGGGACCGATCTCGAGTAGGAGGAGAGCCAAGGAAGAGTAAGGAAGCCGTGAGTCATAATGCCAGTTGGTGTCTACTGATAGTGGTAGCTCAACATTAATGGTGATACTTTGAACATTCAAGGCAACCCTGATAGATTTCAAAGGTGGACACGAGGATGAAGAGTAAATGTTGCAGCTGCAAAAAGATCTAAGTTCATCCTCGGAACAACCTTTCAGTAATATGGACAACAAGGCTTCGCATTGAATACAACATTAACTCTCCTTAGAAAGATCTGAGATTCGACTCTCCTGGAGGCAGATATTTTGTAAGCCCTAATGCAGGGGACAAAACATATCTTTTGGGTACACTCTGTATATATGGCATTATTTCCTCTTTGTAAAGGTTAGAACCTTTTGAGATAGAACTTTTTAGAGTTGGAAAATAGGAGATTAAATATTTAAGAGTTAGACAGTTAGGATTAGAACTGAAAAAGTAGGAGATAGAGTTGCATCTTGATTCTTAGTAATGAGAGATTCTTTTGTCTTCTGGTCTAGTAGTTAGATTTAGTATTGGTTATAGTGCATCTTTCCATGTTTTCTTAGTATAAATGGAAACAGTTTGAAGCCAAATATTTTCTGTACACTGGTGATTGTGCCAGATTTGTAAATGTTGCTTATCTGTTTCACTAACAGTAGAAGCAACCAGATTCGAATCTACTTCATGTTGTGTTCCAGAATGGTATTTATCTTAAGCTAATCATTTGATTTGTGAAGTCTTCAAGGAATGAAATGTTATTTTATGTTTTGTTTAAATGGTAGCTTGCAATCTGTTATTGAAATCGACACTGTGAATGAATGTAACTGTGTGTTAATCACAAGTTAATTTTGTTCTTCAGTTTTAGTTTATAGTTTCTTGAAGCTAACAAGTCTGGTTAAGGTTAGATAAATTATTGTTCTTTGCTGTCCCAAAACCCTGATCCATCTTTTTCTGTTTCTTTAAAAACCCTAGTTAAAGTAGATTTAAATTCATGCTTGATCATAGAACAATCTAGAAGCTCAACACCAGCAAACCCCTTGAACATTATTGTCACATTGAACAATTGAGAAACATCAGCACAGTTGAGAACCAACTACAAAGACCTTGGGAGCTAAGATATCCATGTGATCATCTTTCTCTTTCAGGAGAAATAGAATAGAAATATTTTATTTATACGTTGATGTGCCAATCGCCACTATCAACAGATATGGCACTAGAAGGAGGGCATACAAGAGCAAGTTGGATAAAGCTAGGTCATCCACCTCAGAAAGGCCCCACAGATTTCTTTGATCAACTGAAAACCCACCACCCTTGGTAGAACTTAAGACCCCAATAAGGCACAAGAGTCACATGACTGGGGCAACCATCATACCACCCTTGTTAGCTCCGCTTACTCCACCAGGTTTCTCACCAATACCCCAGTGGATACCCATCAATCCACCACCCAACCCATCTCAATCATCATTGCAGTTGGTTTTACCCATACAACAGTTGGCTCAACTGCCACCACCACCACCAATGGCATTTGCTTAGAATAATCCCTCTCAGTTGGGGACTATTCCTAGAGGTTTTCATGATATGCCTAAGAACTCTGAGAAATTATGCCCCAAATACATTCATGGTGAATCAAGGAGTGTTGAAGAGCACATACAAGCTTTCAAGGATGCTTGTACCATAGCTCAGATAGCTCACCATGATGTAGTTTGTAGGTTGTTCCCTTATTCCTTAGGGGATATGGCATACAATTGGTACCTCAATCTTCCACAAGGTTCCATTCTGACCTGGACACATTTGGAAAATGTTTTCATCGATCAATTTAGGGTTTATGTTGATCCAACTCTTTTACCACCAATTTGCTGCCATCAGAAAGGAACTAGGTGAATCCTTGCCTTTATTCAATACCAGGTTCCAACAAACATATAGGATATTACAAGATCCCTATCTAGTCACCGAGAATAGTGCCATTCAACCTTACTTTAGGGTTATAGACCCTTTGCTTGGCTTATTCTTGCAAAGGACTTATCAACCAGCTGATATCGATTCTCTATCCAAAGTCTATCATTTAGCTATCAAGTTGTAGCAACAAATCAGTTCTCAACAAGGAAGCCTGGGAGGAGGCTTCCCTTCAATAGGATATCGGATGCCTAGCCCAACTCCTCTATTGAACACTATCCTAGGGATGTCACCTTCCCATTATGGACCTATGTTTGAATTCCAAACTCAACCGCCTATTGCATTCTTCGCTAGTGGAACTCCTAACTTTTTCCAACAACCACAGGTTCCTCAAAGTTCCCATGGTCATCATAACCAAAATGGAACACCAAATCATGGTCACCAGCCACCTGTTGCTAAGAGTATGGAAAGTGAAAAGACAACTCAACTTACGAATGAGGTAGAGACCTTGAAAAAAACACTTTCTCAAGTTACCAATGACATGGCTCAGCTTCGATTGAGCCCCTCCCAAAACCAAGGTAATTACCCTAATCAGAACAACAACAATCAGGGTAATTATTAGAATCATAACAATTACAACCAAAGGGGTTATCAAGGTCAAAATTCCTCTAACCAAGGGTACCAAAATCAAAATAGAGGATATAGCCAAAGGCTAAATAACAACCGACAATGGAATACAGGACCTAATAATGGGGGAGTTCCTCATAATTATCAAACCAATGAAGAGAGGTCACATACTACAAATGTGGCTGACCTTAATTTCATGACCAATTGGTGCTGGCTGCATGATACTGCAATCCATTCCAAGGTGAACTACCCTGAGATGGAGAAAGTGGTCAAGATGGCACAAGCAGATGCCAAAACATTCCAAGGGAATTCCAATAAAGGAGATAAATTAGTAGATACAACAATGGCTTATGACCTCTTTGAGGAAGAACCTTCATTCCCAAGGCAAGAGGAGAATGAACCCAAGGAAGATTCATATGATGCCAAGGCCTTTCAGACAAAAGGAGGACACTTCCTGAGAAACCAGAATAAGGGTCCATTCACTACATCAACACCACCCAATCATATGGTGCCTCTGAATCAAAGTGCTGACAACAACCCTCCTCCACCAAAAGGTCCACCCGACTTTCAAAACAAAGGTATTTCTCTTGGTGTTTTCAAAGGTAATGCAAGCTATAACACCAAATTTGATATTGTTTTTGAGATGCAGAAACAAAAAACTTCTTTGTCATACTTTGACATCTTAAAGTGGTTCCTTGCTCAAAGGGAGATAGTGCTAAAAGCTTTAGAACAAGCTTATAAATCCAAAGGGAAAAGCAAGGTGGCACCTGCTACAGACATGAATGCAGCCTTGTATAGAAATAAGGTAGGTACCCCACCATTTCTTTTGAGTTTAAGAATCTATGGGAAGAACCTACATAATTGTCTATTAGATTCAGGGGCCTCAGGCAATGTTATGCTCTTTTCCATATGCAAGAAATTAGGATTAAACCCTTTACAAATGAATAAGAAGGTCATTTAACTTGACAAGACAGAGGTTAATGTAGTGGGAGAATTGAAAAACATACATGTGCAAGTAGGGTCAGACCCTAGAATTCAAACTAATATATATGTTTAGGTGGCAGATATTCCTGAGATCTATGGTATATTGCTGAGTAGAGATTTGATGAAAATTCTATGGGGATATCTTTCCCTTGACTTTTCACATATGTGGCTACGATGGAGAGGGATTCCTACTCATATTAGAATTGAAAGCGAGCCTCGCCTCAAGCATATCATCATAGAGTATGATTGTCCCAATGAGGTAGCTTACTTTGAGACTGAGTTAGGGGTTTACAAAAGAGAGGAAATCTTAACCTTTTCTATTCTTAATTCTAAAGAATTGTCGATACAAAAGTTCCCCAATTCTGTGATTAATGAAAATCAGCATGCCTTGATCAGGAAACTGCAACAAGATCAAATGCTCTTAGGGGAAGATACCAATTTACAAAGTCTCCTGCTCCCCAATTGGTGTAGGATACATTACCAAAACCATTCTGAATTGACCTGCCAACCATGTATTGACATTTTGGATCATGTCTCCCAAGCTGAGGAAGCTAACCCAAATCACCTTGAAGCTATTTCAAATCACTTCTTGTTTAAAGTCAAGGATGCAGTGATGTCAACAAAAAGCACAAGTGACCGTCAGAAGGATAGCCATAGGTTAGATGATGCAACTGAGCCAAAATTGGAAAGTGTACCTAAAGAACTCACAGAGCATCCTTTTCCTATATCTGACGTGGAAGATCAAGGAGTCCCACCCCTGGCTAATCCTATCCAAATACCTACAAAAAGTTCCAAAGGACCTTCCCCAGCCTATGATCAGTTATGGACCCTCACCTTTGACAGATCTAAATCCAAAACAGGCTGTGGTGTTGGGATTGAACTAACCAACCCCAAAGGAAAAACTTTCTTTGCTTCTTATAGGCTACAATTTGGATGCACTAATAACATGGTGGAATATGAAGCTCTAGCTAGGGGATTGATGTTTGTACATAAGAAGAAAGTCACTGCCCTTGTGGTCAAAGGAGATTTAGAAATTGTCATCAAACAAGTATGTAACCAATAAAATTGCCACAATAGAAGGCTGACAGCCTATAGAAATCGGGTATGGAACCTGGTCGAGGACTTTGATGCCTTTGGGATTAGCTTAATCACTAGAGAAGAAAATTAGGTAGCTAATTCGTTAGTTGTTGCCGCAAGCACCCTGGTATGTAAGGCTCCAAGCTTAATAAATTCTCATTGGAATTGATACCCACCCCTGCTATTCCTGATAATGTTAGGAAATTTCAAGTTTTTGATGATGACCGACATATTCTTGCTTTCTTAGCAAGCTCAGATGTTTTTCAGGGGCAGATTATTGATGAGTCCAGTAGGGATCAAGGAGATTGGAACCTTGAAGAATCTGATACATAAGGGGTCATCCATTTGAAAAGCAATAGCATTCCCAAAGGAATGGTGGCCTTAGAAATAATTTTTGATTCGGACCCAAGGGCTCGAGAGAAGGTATCAGCTGAAGATAAAGGGGGTGAATATGAAATGGTTAACTTAGCTGATTTTGGCCCTCAAAGAAGTGTGTGTATAGGAAAAGCTTGTCCTAAAGAAATCAGAGAAGACATATTGAGGGACCTACAAAAGGATATTGCTGCAATAGCTTGGGGATATGAAGACTTGAAAACATTTGATGCTTTTTTTATGATCCACATTATCCCCTTGAAGCTTGAAGCTAAACCCTTCTGACAGAAGTAGTGCCCTGTCAATGCCCTGATTGAACCATTGATCCTTAAGGAAGTTTAGAAATTGCTTTCTACCAAGATAATATTCCTTGTGCACCATTCAACATAGGTGGCTAACCTAGTTCCAGCCCATAAGAAGAACAGGGAGATTAGACTATGTGTAGACTTCAGAAAAGGATAACTATCCGCTCTCTTCTCTGGATGAAGTGTTGCAGATCGTCAATGGATCTTAGATGATATCATTCCTGGATAGCTACTCTGGATACAATCAAGTAATGGTCAACTGTGAAGACAGAATGAAGACAACCTTCACTACAAAGTGGGGAACGTTTGCATATAGAAGGTTGCCATTTGGTCTGATAAATGCAGGGGAAAATTTTCAACGCGCAATGGACATAGCATTCAAGGATCTAATTGGTAAGTGCATCATCATCTACATGGATGACCTGACGGTGTTCTCCAAAGATCAACTAAACCATGCTACAAACTTAGCCAAAGTTCTTCAAAGATGTATCTAGTATGGTGTCTCCCTGAATCCCAAAAAGTGTGTGTTTGGAGTTTCTGAAGGGAAGCTTTTGGGAAACATAATCTCAGAAAGAGGAATATCAATTGACCCAGATCGAGTTGAGTCCATCCTCAAGATAGCCATGCTAGGAAGCAAGAAAGAAATGCGGTCTTTCTTTGGGAAAATCAACTTCATGAGAAGGTTTATCACGGGCTTTGCAGAGATTGTAAAACCATTGAATGAAATGATGAAGAAAGATGCCAAAATAGAGTGGGGCGATGAGGCAAAGGATACATTTTCTCAAGTCAAGCGATCCATTTCAGAAGCACCTTTCCTTGCTAACCCTAACTATTTGAGACCGTTTTATATCTACTATTTTGCCTCTGAACATTCTTGTGCAGTTGTCCTAACTCAACAAAGAGAAGAGGGGAAAGAGAGGCCAATCGCTTTCATGAGCTCTCCCTTCAAAAATGCGGAAGTCAAATACCCACCTCTTTAGAAGCAAGCTTTTGTGCTTGTCAGAGCTGTTAAGAAGTTCAGGCACTACATTCTTCGAAACCCAATCATCGCTATAGTTCCTGATGCTTCTATGAAGTCTTTACTAATGTAGAGCGAGCTAGGAGAAAGAAGAGGGAAATGGATGGCCATCTTGCAAGAGTTTGATCTAGAGATACGCCCTATGAAACTAGTTAGAGGTACAAGCTTGTCTAAATCTATGGCGAATGTTGGTGACAAAATCATCTGTCAGCAATATACGACCCAGTCTTTCTCCAACGACCCTTGGTATGCTGATACCATTTGCTATATGCTCAACAATTGATGTCCAAAAGGGATGAACACAACCCAAAGGAGAGCGCTAAGAATGAAGAGTTATCATTACATGCTCAAAGGAGGGTTGCTATATAGGAATAATTTTGAAGGAGTATACCTGAGATGCCTTGATCAGCAAGAAGCCAAACATGTGATCTCTGAGTTTCATGGGAAACATGGCATAGGTCATGGGTCTATAGATTCTTTGGCACATTAGATCCTTAGATCTGGTTATTACTAGCCATGTGTGTTTAAGGATGCCCATCAGCATGTGAGAACATGCCACATATGTCAGATTTTTGCACCAAGGGAATGCCATTCAGCCATTCCTTTGTAGCATGTCTATGAGGTAAGGCCATTTGCCCAATGGGCACTGGATTTCATTGGGGTAATTAACCCAAACTCTTCTGCAGGACACAAATTCATTCTAATTGCCACTGACTACTACACGAGATGGATTAAAGCAATACCCTACAAAAACAACACAATAGAGGTAGTGATCAAGTTCCTCACCGAGTGCATCACTACAAGGTTTGGGGTACCCTTCACATTGGTATGTGACAATGGCTCTTCCTTTTCATTAGCTAAATTCATTTCATGGGCATATGATCATAAGATTGTCTTAAAATACTCTTCAAATTATTACCCACAAGGCAATGGGATTGTAGAGTCAACCAATAAGAATCTTTTAGGGGTAATTAGAAAATTGTTAGAAAACAACCCTAGGGACTGGCACACCTAGCTAAGATTTGCATTATGGGCAGATAGGACTAGGATTAAGGCTGCTCTAAAGACTTCACCATTTAAGTTAGTGTATGGGCAGGAACCTATGTTCCCTATCCATTTGCAGATACCTATCCTTGAGTTCATGCAAAAATTCTACTATAGTGACAATAGGATAGAGGTAAAATTCGCTCCTTTGTTGAAGTTAGAGGAAGATAGAGATGCTGCCTTGTGGAAGTTCTTTAGGCATCAGGCTGTTGTCAAATGTTGGTTTGACAAAAGAGCCAAGATCAAAGCTTTTAGGATATCAAACCTTGTGTTGTTATGGGATAAAGCAAGTGAAAAGAAGGGCAGTCACCAAAAATTTGATAAGCTCTAGTTGAGCCCCTATCAGATTGCTGAGATCCTAGGAGAAAATGCTTTCAGACTAATTAGCTTAACTGGAGAACCTGTTCCATTGCCTATCAATGGGTAGTTTCTTAAGCAATATTTTGAGCCGTAAAGCTTGTTAATTTATGTTCTGCGTGTAAATAGCCCCTCTATCCTTTATGCAAATAATTTTTCACTCTTTCTGTAAGTAATCTTCTCTTTGTTTGTAAATATGTTTGTTGTTTGGGTTTTTTTTCTTTTGTTTTGTTCTTTGGGAGTTTATGTGTTTCTTTCATCTTCAAATGGTGGGTTGTTATCTGAAGTATACTTTGGTGGTTAAGAGAGAAATGGTTTAGATATTTTTAGGTTTACTGAGTGGGGTGATTTTCTCCTAAACTTTTTCCTTATGCCCATTGTCAATAAGAGTTGTGGAAGGTATTGAGAACAAGGTGTAAAGTAAATGACCTTCATTAGCTTCCCCCAAATCTTTCACAAATCATCAAGATCATCTCCTCTTATAATGATATATTTGTCCTAGGGTGATAATGTTGTAAGATCTGAGTGAAAAATATAATCTCCCAAGTGTTGTTATGAGGTCCATGGTAGTTTTCAACCTAGATCAGATGTTAAGCATCTAACATATTGAAAAAGAACTAAATGAAATATCTAAAATTCCAAAAGAAAACAAAAAAGAAAAGAGAAAAGAATTATTTAAAGAGAAAATGAATTCAATATGAATGGGCGGTTCCAGTATCTCTATCGGGGCTATGGATGCCTGATTGGCAGTAGAGCAATGTTGTGAGGAAACTAGAGGTATCTCCGTCGGGGCTATGGACGCCTGACTGGCAGTGGAGTAATACCCAGGATATCATTGCACAACAACCAAAGGGGATCAACTCATGTAGCTCAAATCTTGCACATTGTTGTCCGAAAGATGAAGAAAGCCTTATGAAAGGATGGTGCACAATCAAGCACACACACAGATTCGGGGTAGCTATTGTTGATTTACATTTGAGATTCTAGCTCAACCTTTCTTGTTAAAACTGACCCAACTGGAGTTGTGATGTTCGTAAACTAGGAGTTCTGGGCAACTAAATTCTTCAGTTTCTTGAAAATGGTTAAACCATTTTCCCAGCCTAGTCTCCATTTGTTATGCCTTGCATAACGACCCCATTTTGTTCTAGAACAAAATGGGTCCCCCCTTTTGTCTTTTCCTTTTGACCTTTGGTTTTTCTACCTTAGGTGTGTTTCTTTTAGGTTCTGTTGGAAGCGGAACCGGGACTAATACCGGACTTAGAAATTCCTTCTAAGTTTTGGTCTTGTTTTGTCCCCAGTTCTAGTTCCGATGGTCCCTTGTCTTTGTCTTTTGTTCTTTTTCAGAGTCGGGTCCAGGCCCGAATTGAAATATTTAAATTTCCTCAAAGTTACTTGTTTGGGTTCCATCTCGGCCCCAACTCCGCTTTTCCCTTTATCCTCCCTTCTGTCTTTTTCGGGTGATGTCGAAACAGGGTTCAGACTGGAACCCAAACCTAAAAATTGAAAAAGTTTATGTTCGGGTTTGATTCCAGTCTCGGTTCCACCTTGTTTGTCATTTTTTCTCTACCCCAGGTCTGATTGTTTGGTCGCGGGGTGTTTTTCTTCCTTTCCCCCTTTTATTTTTGTTTTTCGGAGACAGGTCCGGGATGGAATCCGAAACTGAAACTTTGAAAAGTTTCAATTTCGGATTTGGTTCTGCCCCTACCCCCATTGTGCTTCACCCGGGATTGGCTCTCGCTCTGACCCCGCCGACATTTGTTTTCTTTGTCCCTCGCATTTGGCTTCCTTCGCAGATGTGGAGCTGGGACGTGAGCTAAACTTGGAAATGTTGATTGTGTTTGTGGCTCATTCCTGTCCCAACTCTGGCCTCAGTTCCACCAGGATTTGTACATTTTTCCTCTTGTCCTGGCCCCAATTTTGGTTTTCCCCCCGCTAGTTTTGAACGTAGGTGTTGTCCCTGGTTTTGTCTTGGTCCCACTTCCGCCTCCACCGGGGTTGTGCTTCTTTTTGATAAAATTAAAGACATGATAAAAAATGATATCCTATGTCCTTCTAATGACTAATGGGGACTCTGTGTTGTAGGATTAAATCACGCATGTGATGATATTTTCCAAGAGAGCTCAGTTGGACATCCCTCAATCTAATTGTTCATAATTTTTCTCTAAGAAGAAGTTAGCAAGACATTGATCATCATCTCGGTGACAGAGAGAACACACATCGGTATGCCGACTTGACTTTGGGGTTAGTCTTAGCGATAAATTTTCCTTTGGCAAGAGGTCTCACCGATTAGCAAATGTCTCACTGAAAAGGTAGGAGGAGCTTGGGAAGAGCTAGCACTTGGCGAAAGGGAGCTTCGATTGGTGTAAAGTCTCATCGACTGCAGGAAGTCTCAGTAACATGGAGGAAGCTCGCCGAGAGAAAGGAAATTGATGAAAGGTCCTATCGATACAAAAGAGTCTTGGAAACAACAGGGCAGTGTCACTAAGAGGTCTCACCGAAGGGGGTTGGTCTTCAAGGTGACATGAAGGGGCTCAGAAAAATTTCTCCCTGAGATTGAAGGAGTCTTGCTGATACACAACAAGCTCGATAAAAGATCTTAAGCTTGGCATGACGTCCTGTCGACTCGATAGGGTCTTCCCGATGCAAAGTGGGGTCAACAAAAATGAAAAGGAGTTTGTTAAAGGTCTTGCTAATAGTGATGGATTTCCCAGTGAAGGAGGCATCGGTATAACCAAGGATAACTCACTATAGCCTCTGGTCGACAACAAGGTAGACTCGGAGAGACTCTGAACGAATGGAACAGGTTCGGTAAGATGTCTTGCTGACCTGATAATGTCTTAGCGATAGAAAGGTGGACCCCATCAAACCAAAAGGGCCTGAGCCCAAAGAAGATGTGAGGATGTCAGGAAGACTCCAAACGAAAGAGGGGGCTTCACTATGAGGTCACAACGACAAGCGATAGTCTCCCCAACATGAAAAATAAGCTCGCCGAGACATCTCACTGACTAGCGACTATCTTGTCGATAGGTTTTGTGAGCTCAATAAGACTCCCACAACTCACCAAAACATCTCACCTACTCACCCATGTCATGTCGATAACTTGCAGAGGGACCGATCTCGAGCGGGAAGAGAGCCAAGGAAGAGGAAGGAAGTCATGAGTCATAATGCCAGCTGGTGTCTACTGACAGTGGTAGGTTGACATTAATGGTGATACTTTGGAACATTCAAGGCAACCCCTATAGATTTCAAAGGCGGACACGAGGACAAAGAGTAAATGTTGCAGTTGCAAAAAGATCTAAGGTCATCCCCAGAACAACCTTTCAGTAATATGGACAGCAGGGCTTCACATCTAATACATCATTAACTCTCCTCAGAAAGATCTGAGAGCTGACTCTTCTGGAGGTAGATATTTGGTAAACCCTAATGCAGGGGACAACACATCTCTTTTGGGTACACTCTGTATATATGGCATTCTTGCCTCTTTGTAAAGGTTAAAACCTTTTGAGACAAAACTTTTTAGAGTTGGAAAATAGGAGATTAAACAGTTAAGAGATAGACAATTAGGATTAGAACTGAATAAGTAGAAGGATATATAGTTGCATCTTGATTCTTAGTATTGAGAGCTTCTTTTGTCTTTTGGTCTAGTAGTTAGATTCAGTATTGGTTATAGTGCATCTTTCCAAGTTTTCTTAGTATAATGGAAACAGTCTGAAGCCAAATATTTTCTATACACTAGTGATTGTGCCAGATTTGTAAATGTTTCTTATCTGTTTCACTAACAATAGAAGCAACCAGATTCGAATCTACTTCATGTTGTGTTCCATAATGGTATTTATCTTAAGCTAATCATTTGATTTGTGAAGTATTCAAGGAATGAAATGTTATTTTATGTTTTGTTTAAATGGTAGCCTGCAATTTGTTATTGAAATCAGCACTGTGAATAAATGTAATTGTTTGTTAATCACAAGTTAATTTTTTTCTTCAGTTTTAGTTTACAATTTCTTGAAGCTAACAAGTCTGGTTAAGGTTGGATGAATTATTGTTCTTTCCTGTCCCAAAACCCTGATCCATCTTTTTCTATTTCTTTAAAAACCCTAGTTAAAGTAGATTTAAATTCATGCTTGTGTTGTCACATAGAAATGCACCCTATGCACAGTGATTGAAACTGAGCTTTCTAGAGCAACATGGGATCATTTCAAGGCTGTGGGTCACCTAAAGTTGAAATGAACCTCCGGAGAAGGCTAGATTCCTTTGGTATCACCTAAACTAATGATTCTTTAAAGGGAAAAGGGAGGAGGAGTACAAGAATGAAACTAAACTATGGTGATACACCGAATGATAAGAAATCATGAAATGAAAACAAGATGAACATACACTGAGAAACTAATGGTTAGCATGTTTACTTACTCAACATAACCCCTTTAGACTTATGCATAATCCTTAAAAGGCTTGATCTATAAAAGTATCTTAAGAGGGAAAGATAAATTTCACAGCTTTAAGGTATGAATACATATTTAGAAGTACACAATTGAGAACTTGCATAATCTAAATTACAGAAATGAGAATAATACAAATATTAACAGTAGCTTCCAAGGTAAACTCTATGTTGTATTTCAGATTCCAGTTGAGTTACAAAGCATACATCAGATGAGAAAGGATTGTTAAAAATCACTGACTCCTGAGAATGCATAATTCGAACTATTTACAAAAAGGCAAAAAATTCCTTATATACAAAAGTGTGTCAGCCCCTTTAGGGTTTACCAAAATATTAGTCCTTAGAAAAATCTATTCTTAGATCTTTTGATTGAATTTAATGATGCATCCCTGCATGTCCCTATTGTTTATGTTGGTGAAGAATCATTGTTTGGAGAAACCCTTAGATCTTTTGTAGCTACCAAACACATTTACTTCTGGTCCTCGTGTCCTCCTTGAACCTCCTCGGTCGAGCTGCCTCAAATGCTCTTGAGGCATTATCATTAATGCCAATCTCTCATAACAGATCCATGTTTCCTTTGCTTTTTTGATTTTCTTTGCCGAGGTATCAATTAGTCAAAACGTCGATGGTTCATCCTTGGCTCCTTCTGATTGGTTGGGCATATCCCTATGTAGATTCCCTGTCAGTCAAAAGTTTATTTGGTCAGAATTTCATTTCGGTGAGAGACTGGAAGTGTCTCACCGAAGCGATTATGCCCCTTGAAGCTATCGACACAATATGTGACAGTCGGTGAGATGTCTTAGCGAGCTTTAGAAGTCATATTAATATCACCAAAACCATTGGCAAGACAATCGGCATTGGTTAGAAGTCACAGTGAGCACCACTGAGTCACGCAGATCCCCTTTTCATTTGGCAATTCCATCGCTGTCGGCTAGAGATCATGTGTTCGAGAAGACCTCATAGTGAGCTTTTCCTATGTCTCGGTGAGCACATCCATGTCAGCAAGACCCTACTAGATTGATGAGACCTTTCAGAGAGCTCATTTCGGTCACCCTGAGCTTGTCTTCATCAGAAAGACACCTGAGTGTCGGTGAGACGTCTTACCAAAGGCGAAACGCTACCCCAAGACCCCTCACTTCGGCAAGACCTCATGCCTTCGCTGAGACATCTTGTCGAATCCTTCATCTCCACATCCCCAAACATCACTTCAATGAGACACTGGAGCCCTCGGCGAGACATTATGCTGATATCACTTTCTCTCGGTGAGGCCCTGGCCAGTCGCAGAGACATCTTGGCTACTTGACCCTCCTTTTGGTGAATTGGGATCCCGTCAGGGTGACTTTCACGTGTCGGTGAGACCTTTCAATGATATGGATCCCTCTTGGCGAGACTATTTTTTGTCATCGAGACATCTTGCCGAAGCCGCTTTGCTTTGGCGAAGGTTCATTTTAGTTGGGAAGACTCCTCTTTATCGCTGAGACATTATGTCAAGCTCCCCACTTTTTGTAGAGCTCTCATCACTTTGGGGAGACCTTTCTATCTCCGCAAGACCCTAAGTGAACATACCTTGTTTTAGTGAAATCCCTCCTTCATTTGTTTAACGGTCGGTGAGACATGTTGACGAATTCATCTTGATTATACCTTTGGTGCAATTTTGCACACACGCCCCACTTAGAGTGGGGACCCTCTTTTCATGATGTCTCTTGGAATTTTTTTTTTTATTTGATTTGTCCTTTCAAAGTCTTGGGATGTTAGTCTTGCTAGTTTTGGTCTTGCCCTGAGGATTGAATTGATCAAACTTGGTTTTTAATGAATGTCTAGGTTTTGACCTGGGTTCGGGATTTTCCAGCTCAGTCAGATTTTCCTGGGTCCTAGTCCATTGTCTGGTTACTGCTAAATTTTTTGAAATCTGGGTTTTTGCTTAAATCTGGGATTTCCTGGCTCGGGCGGATTTTCCTGAACTTCGTTAGAGTCCCGAAGGGTGAGGTATCTATAGAATTCGTGCTCACCTAGATTGTCCATTTGGCTTGGTTTTTTTCAAATTTCCATTTTGGGCTCGGGTTTCCAGATTTCTCCAATACGTCTCATCAGCCATTAATGCTTGAGGTACATTTGCTCTAGCACGAATGTAAGTGAATTTAAAGTCTTTTTTTTCTCTTCATAATTTAATTATTCATTTATCATTTGCTCTGGTGCTTGAAGTTCTTCATTTTGAGCTTTGATTGTTGGATTCGAGCTGCTTGCGTGTGGATTGTTTGAGCGTTGGTGTTGAGTATTTTCGTCGCTAGGGCACCCTATTTTACAGTGACTTCTTCGGGTTCGAGCTTCATTCAGAATTGATCCATGACTGAATCAAGCGAAGTTGTGGTAGGAAAGTCCAAGGGTGATACTGAAGGGTCCTCAGTTACAAATGCAAAAAGATTGAGGCTAGATACAAAGAGTCAGTTGTCTGATAGCAAGATAGCTTTAGTATGGTTTGAGGTCTCATATACTAATGTAGGAGCATGGAGGTATGAGGAATTTAAGGCAAGAATAGCTCAGAAAGATCTATCAGCCCTAACCAAGGGAATGATGAAATCCGGACTGGTCAATGTAGCAGGATTCCCTCCTGCAGTCAAGTGTTACGAGTTGATATTAGAATGTGCTTGGCAATATGATTTCGATACGCAGAGGGTCATTAGCTTCGAAGGAAGAGTCTTGGAAAACTTCAATCCAATTTCTATTGCTTAAGCATTTGATATGCTAGACTTGCCATGTGTGTGTGCTTTGGACATGGATATGGCCAAGACTTAATATGAGGATGAGCCTGCTAAAGCCTAGTAGATGATTAATTCTTGGTTGGAGAAACCAAAATCTCATTTTTCCAAACTGCCCAAGCAATTACACAGGATCAAATTCAGATCAGACATATATGATGCAATCACACTATTGAGCAGAGTGGCCGGTTTAAAGAGTGCTAGGGTATTGGAGAGTTGGATGGTACATGTTATAAATAGGATTGAACAAGGCATCAATTACCATTGGGCAGGACTCATCAGTGCAGTGATTGATAGACAGTTGAGAGATGTGTTAGAAACAAGGAAATTCACCATGTCCTCTTATGTGATATATGTGTTGGCCAGATTCTACCCATATAGGGGTTTGAACCCGAAGGGAACGTTTGGATAGGATATAGTCTATGAGATATACCCCGAATTGCACCTAGGAAATCAGAATTATAGAAGAACAAACAATGCATTTACAATGCATATTACTAGGCTGCTTCAAAATGCAGAGCATGTGAGAATATCTGATGGAGCTAAGGAGCTAATCAAAAAATATGGAGCTTGGTTTATACAATTCCCCACCTTCTCCTATATCAGAATTGACGGATGTCAAACTGCTCCATACAGGTTGCCTAGATATCCTACTAACCACATTGTGCTATTGGAGGTTACAAGGGAGATATGTGACTTTGATGCTATTGTTAAGAAGGTAAAGCATAAGATAGGGTTTTCTGGAGATTTCCATCTAAAAATTGGTATAGGTGAGGTTTGTCGTTCAATTCAATCAGCGCATGCATCAAGGGATGAATTGAGTACTTATGGTTTTTCTTTCCATTCTAAGAGGACAAATTTTGACATCACTGGAGAAGTGCAGAAGAAGGCCACCAAATAATACCACCACAAGGATGACCTAAAGGATTACTGGGAAAACATCAAAGATGACTTTGAGGCGAGGAAGAAAAGATACTTAAGGCTCCTAGTTAATGTGATCAGAATGTACAATGTTAAGTTGATCCCTGACCAGTTAGAGGATGATGGGAATATGATTCAGGATCACGCATATGAGTTGGTCAAGGACAGGTCTATTGGAGAGGTAAAGTGGGCTGAAAATGAGGTAACTGAGCTGGAAGAGCTAATGGCTCCTATTATGAACTTTACTAAGTCATGGTTGAAGCACAAAGTATGGGAACTAGAAAGCGAGAAGGTACCTTGTACCTTCAATTTAATGGGAAATCTGAATCCTCTTTCTACCTAAGAGGAATCCAGTGAGGATGATTCTAAAGGAAAAGCTGAAGTAAGCTCACCTTTCAAGATCAAAATCAGAGGCCCTAAGGAAAGTGATCCGGAACAGAAAAGAAAACCTATGGGAAAGAAGAGAAGCCGAACTTTGAGAATAGGTAAGTCCACAAAAGAGGAGGATATTGAGAAAGCAGAGAAAGAAGATATTCCTCCAGAACCGAAAAGGACAAGGGCAACTAGGGCTTCGAAGAAGAAAGATCCAGAAACTTCCAAGGATGAGGCAAACCCTCCACTGGTTGATGTGGAAAGTTCAGGAGAAAAAACTAGGGTTTATTCAAGAAAATCAAGGACTCCATCTCCCAAGGAGACCATGCAAAAAATAGATCCTCTTCCAATGGCATCCACTATGGAGCAATCGAAGGCTACTTCCCCTTCGTTAAGTGTACCTGGGAAGACAACCCATGAAGAGCAAGAGACTAGTGGAGAGGAAGAACCATTCAAGGAAGGAGAGCTCTTTGGTGTAGCAGCTGAGCTTGACTCTGAAGGTGTGGAGACGTGCTCTTCTCCATTAGTACTGTATGAAGATTCTCCTACGAGTAGAAAGAGGATGTCCCTGTTAAGACCCCATCACCTCTGCAAGAAGAAGAGCCTGAGTTAGGTAATCAAGGTGATCAGTCTCCTGAGAATGGAAAGAATGAGACCGTGAAACAGCATGAAGAGGTCAAGACAGATTAAATCCGGGTGGATCCTGCTGTCCCAGATTGGTTAGATAAGGAGATTACAAGAAAGAAACAGGTCACTGTTGAGGACAACCCCCTCGATTGGGATGAAATTTTGGCCAAGATTGCTAAAGGTAAGAAGAAGAAGATGGCCAAGGTAGTTTCAAAGATAGAAAGAGATGAAGCGAGTAAAAGGGTTATTCATATTGCCACCCTTGCTGCTGATAAGAGTAAAGATGAGGTCACTGGAAAAGATTACAATGTCCAGACTATTAATCTTGGACCCGCTTCTATGGAACAAGATATTGAAGAGTACAAAGGGTCCAGTGCAGTGATAATTGGAAGATTAAGGAAGGAAACACACTCCAAGCATGAGCTTAAAAAGGAGAATTAAAGGCTTAGGAAATACCTAGAAGATTTGATGAAGCCTTTGCAATCTCTTCACCCATCCTCTTCTGCTGCTACTGGTTTCTTGCCTAAGGAGACTATTTCTAAAATTGAAAGGATGAAAGCTTCTACTCAGAATACAATAGATTGGCTAAAAGATGTACAAGTGAAAGGAGATGATGCAATAAAAGAAATCCTTTCAACTGGAAAGGATGCAGTAAGAGCCAAGGAATTATTAGAGCATGTTTTATCTCAAGACAAGGAGGATATTGATCTTTTATTGCAGAAAGCTTAAGTGATTATGGAGCATGGTAAGGATTAGTTGGTTGTAGATGGAATCCTTTCCTCATCTAGAGTTAATGAGCCTAGGGGATGGTTTGAGGCCTTGCAAATTTGACAGAAGGCCATCAGGAAGATCCATAAGCGAAAGAAATAGGTGGATGGTGATCTGACTAGTGTTTATGATGGATGCATTACATTTTTTGAAATAATGACTTGTAGGAGGAAGATTGCTCCTAAGTACCTGAGCTTAGAACAATTGAGGGAATGGTGGCATGATGTCTATGCCCTTGATTCTGAAAATGTTGAAATAGGGCACCAGTTGGATGATGCAGCAACTTATTTGGCAGCGATGGACAAGTATCAAGCGGATAGGAGTGAGTGGGATAAAATTGTCAAGCAGTCAAAGGAAGAAATTGGCTCCATTGAATGTCAGCTCAAAGTCCTACCTTTGCTATCTGTTGCTGAGTTGGATAGAGTATTTTTGAAGGTTCATGAATCATTGGATCAGAGCAAGTATAAGGGAGGCGGTAGTTAATGCCAATTTTTGATATTTGTGCTTCCCTATTATTATAGGGCATGTATTGATCCGGGCTGCATTGAGGAGTGTGTTTGGGCTGACCTTGATGATGTATCGGCATTTAATGTGTGCCTTATTTTGAAATTCATGAGGCCGACTTGTTTTGGCTATTTTATTTTTGTAAATGTTTAGCTGGGCCGACATATTTTGATGATCCTCTATAAGTGGCATTCTTGCCTTATTGTGGGAGTTAGTTGAAAAGATAATAGAGACAAGCTAGACTAAGAAGGAGCTAGAGAATTCTGTAGTAGAGATAATAGTTAGTTCTTGAAGCAAATATTGTAACAGAATAGTGGAATTGTTGCTACATGTTGGTGATCTAATACAATTGAAGGCATTGTGGTTTTCCTGGTGAATTCTTTGTATTAATTTATCTTGCATGGTTCCTGTTGTTCCATCTTCAAAATTGCTTAAAGATCTAATATTTAGTGTTAGATTTAGAATTAGAGTAGTTTGGTGGATAATGTTCATGATTTCATATTTGGAATGTTTGTAGCAATCTCTGGTCTATACTCCCAGTAACTATCTAATTGTAGTAGACTGGTGAAGTCAACCTGGATCATACATCTATCCATGCTTAGTTCGATTTTGGATGAATATCTATGATTTGAAAATATGTATGCCTTAGAAGATTGCACCGTTCTTGTGATATTGCATTGTGAGTTTAACAAGAATTGGTTATTTGAGATTGGTCCATTCCAGATATCTGTCATTTGCATTGTTCATCTTAGAAATAGTTTAGATTTCATTACTTCTCTTGCACCCTCATCTTTTGCTATTTCTTTATTACTTGGTTAGGTTTAGGATCTAAGATCATCATATTGCAAGATTTGATAAATTGAAAAAGTACAGTTTGCTTGGAGTAAGGTCCGATTGTGATTACCAACATTTTCACATATTATCTGAGTTGTTTATGCATTGTCATGACCTGACACTCGAGAGACCTTGGGGTGATTTTTCAGTAATTTATTGTTGAAGATTACCTTTCAAGAGAGATAGGATATTGTATTATGTCTGAGTTGTTGCTATGTAGAAAACACTATCAACATATTGGCGCTAGAAGGAGGGCCTGAATGATCACACTGGATCATTTCTTAAACACCATCTCTCCTGAGAGATATAGGAGAAATACCAAATCTACCCCAGGAGATGAAGATTTACAGGAATTGCAGTTCCCCACTAGGTCAAGAAGGACTCGAGAAAGGGGAGAATCATTATCACCCATCCCTTCACCTGTATCATCTGCATCTTCACTTCCTGAAGTCGAGGCCATACCCATCCCTGAGGCAGTTCCCATTCAACAACCCCAACCCATCATTAACCAACCACAACCACCACCACCACTCTTACCAATGGATTTCCTTGCCAATAACCCATCTCCCTTGTTTTTTAATGCCTATAATCTTATGCCCAAAAACCCTGAACACTTCTATTCAAAATTTCATGTTAATGACCCAAACAGGACTGCAGAAGAACATATAAAGATCTTACAAACCTATCTCAAGGATAGAGGGATTGTTCATGAGGATGTTGCCTATAGGTTGTTTCCTTATTCATTAGGAGAGGAGGTCTTTTACTGGTACAATCACCTCCCATCTAGTTTAGTTCTTAACTGGAGTGATCTTGAAATTGCCTTTCTACAGAAGTTCAAGATACCTATTAGTGCCAATGAATTGTATATGCAATTCACTAGAGTCAAGAGAGAGGTTAATGAACCCATATCCAGTTTCAATAATAGGTTCCACTGTGCATATACCAGACTCCAAGACCCGTATGTCTTAGATGATGCTATAGCCCTAGGAGTCTATTATGAAGCATTGGACAGCCTCACAACAACCTTCTTGAAATGGAGACCTAATCCCCCAACTTGTCTAACAGATGCCTATATAGAAGCCGTCAAGCTCAACACAGATTTAAGACAACATTTGGTTGGACCATTTCCTTCTTTGGGGCCAGTTGCACATCCAAACCAGGTTCAGGTAGTGAATCAGGTACTTGCTAATCATACGCCAATAATGAATCCAATACCTCAATTGCCTTTAGTCCCACATCTTGGTCCCCCCATGAGCCAGGTCTCTCCTATAATGAATTTCCCACAGTAGCAAGTCAACTAGCCCTTGTATCAGCAACAGCCAATTGGTTTCCTTGCTTACTTGCAGAATTTTGAGGTGTTGCATCAGTCCATGGGATCTGCTACAATGTTTGTTCCTCCTCAAGGTAATTCGGGCCAGACCCTGTATGGAGATTCAAATAAAGACGAAGTTGATGAAATGGCTGAGCAGATAAAGAAGTTAAACCTAGAGGTGACTTACCTAAGGAATCAAAACAACCAGTTACAAGCTGCTCAGAGAAATCTGCAATCCAATTAGAACCGAGAACATCCACAGGTGCAAAATTTTGACAAAGGATAGTGCAATGAAAGAGGATTCAACAATGATAGAGGATATAATCAGGATAGGGGTTACAATCATGATAGAGGGTATAATAATGATAGAAGACATAATTTCGATAGAGGACAAGGTAGTGGACCAAGATTTAATAGGAGACATCCATAGGGACAGAATATAACATGGAATACAAGACCTACTAATGGAGGAGTTCCTACTCCCTTGGATCAACCTGTCAACCAATCTGCTAATCAGCTAGTCAGTCAAGACAAGCCTCCTAGTGGTGTATATTTAGCTGAGGCTGCCTGTTAGGATGGTGTAGACTCCATAAGACAAGCCAGCATTCAGAGTTAGAATGTCCAGAGTTTCAAACTGTGGCCTCTATTTTCTAGTATGAGGTAGAGAATAATGAAAATGGTCAGGAGATTGTTCCCTCAAACCCCTATGACTCTCCTGTGTTGGTATTGAACCATGCCCCTTTTCCAACAGGCGAAGAAAATATTCCAGAAGAGGAGTCTGATTCTTAGGAGGATAAAATAGATCAAGTCTGCAATGGAGATGAGGTGGCTCAGTTATTCAATGAAGAGGCAACAAATGATAATGGCCCCCTTGATTAGGAAGAGGCTTATGTTGAATAAGTACAGATGTTCTAGAGGCAGGGTAAAGGATATGATTTAAGAGATATGCCTCACAGACGCCTGCAGGCTGGGGGTCCTTTCACGACCTCCATCCCTCCTAATAATTTTAATATCCCTCTAGATCCAAGTGCTAGTAATAATCCATCTTTTCCATAGGTTTCCAGGCATTACCTTTTGAAGGAAGAACAAGCTCAAACTGACTCATAGAGGGAGAAAGTTGTTCAAGTAAGTAAAGATAGGGTGGAGGAATCTTCCAAGGAGGTCCCTACGAATCTAAGTGAGGAGCAAATGGCTTCATATGTCACTAAGGAGTTCAATAAATTAAATGTAAATCTTTCAGCATTTGAGTTATTGAGGTTCCCTGCAATTAGGAATGCAGTTCTAGGTGCTTATGATGCACATCCAGTGTCTTTGGATAAACCTTCAGGTGAGGTGTCAGCAAGGTTTCTAGTTCTCAGCCCATAAAGACACAAAACCAGGCCAACAGTCAGACTAACTTGCCCCTTGGAGATAAAGGAAAGGAGAAGGACAAGACTCAAGTGGCCTAGGTAGATACTCAGCCAACTTTGTTTCAAGGGAAGACCGATACCCCACCATTCTTAATCTCTGTGCGCATATTCGGTAAGAATTTACATAACTGTTTACTAGACTCTGGTGCTTCTACCAACGTGATGCCATTTGGAGTATGTAGAGCCTTAGGGATTACACCTGCTGACTCCCAGAAAAAGGTAACTCGGATGGATAGAACTGAAGTAAATGTGGTGGGATAATTAAACATGATTCATATGCAGGTAGCTTCTGACCCAAGGATTCAATAGGTTATCAATATTCAGGTAGCTAAAATTCTTGATGCGTATAATACATTTCTAAGGCCTTAAATGGATATGTATCTATTGATCATTCTCACATGTGGCTTCTCTGGAAAGGGGTGCCAAATCAGATCAGAATTGAGAGAGAACCAAGAATGAAATACATGATTACAGAGTACCAAAATACTTCAAATGAAGTTCCGATATTGGAAGTAGGCATGGGAGATTATATGCTGTCAACTCAGTATGAGGAGTCAGACTCAGAGGAGATATTGATGCTACATACGATGCCTATTGATTCAGAGACAAAATCCAACAATGCTAATGTTCTGACAGAACCCATTAAGGAAGAGGAGGAATCCAAAGATAATCAGATTAGCCTATTAGAGAGCTTCTAGGAATTCATTAGACAGTGTGTTGAAAATCAAATTCACCTAGGGATAAGGACAAGCTTTGAAGAATTACTCTTACCTAATTGGTGTAGAGTTCATAATGCTTCCCATTTAGAGTTGGAGTGTTGTCTATGCCAGACAACAGTAGAATGAGTACATAAATGCCTAAATCCAATCCTGGCAGTCAAGGCAGATATACAAAACCCTCAGGAAGAGCATCAAGGAAAGAAACCTATGCTATCTGAGGAATCATCCAGCAGTAATAAGCCAAAGGATGTGATGAAGAGGGCTCCAACTACTGAATGTTGGACTCTCAAATTTGATGGATCCAAATCCAAGCATAGAGCTGGGGCAGGGTTCGAACTAATCAGTCCAAAAGGTAAAAACTTCTTTGCAGCCCATAGACTTCAATTTCACTGTACTAATAATGTAGCAGAATATGAGGCGTTAATTCATGGACTTCTTATGGCACTCAAGAAAAAGGTTAAGATTCTGCAAGTTTTTGGTGATTCCGAGTTGGTAATTAAGCAAGTAAGGAAACAATATTCATGCCACGATAGGAGAATGACTAATTATAGGCATAGAGTGTGGGACCTTATTGAGGGAATTGATGCCTTCAATATTCAACTAATACCATGGCAGAAGAATCAAACTACAGATTCTCTAGCTCAGGCAACAAGCACCCTGCAGCCTCTATCTTTGTCAGGTTTGAAAAAGTTTACTGTAGAATTGACTCCTGTGCCATCAGTTCCAGACAATCTTACTAATTTTTAGGTATTTGAAGATGACAGACACATTCTAGATTTTATTACAAACACAGATGTTTTCGCTTCTCAAATCATTGATGAAATAGAACTTCAGGAAGCAGAACTGGATTTGGAGGGAGTGATAAATTTGAAGTCTAATACTATTCCAAGGGGAATGGTACAGTTGGAGAAGATTTTTGATATGGACAAGATCAGAGATCAGGAGCAAGAGTCCAAGAAGAAATCTATCAATGGACAATGTGACACTTACAATATGGGAACTGAAGATAATGCTAATAACATTTTTATTGGCAAGCTATGCACTCCGGCGGAAAGACAAGGAATAATTGAAGCATTGCGTAGCTTTCCGGATATAGTAGCCTAGAGTTATGAGGACTTGAAGACTTACGATACATCAATCATAACTCATACTATACCTTTGAAGCTAGATGCTAAGCCTTTTAGGCAGAGGCAAAGACCGATCAATGCATTACTGGAATAGGTCATACAGAAAGAAGTTCAGAAATTACTATCTGCCAGAATTATATTTCCTGTTAGGCACTCAACATGGGTGGCAAACCTAGTTCTAGTGAGGAAAAAGAATGGGGAAATCAGGCTTTGCGTTGATTTTAGAAATCTAAACAGATCGTCAGAAAAGGATAATTATCTAGTCCCTTCATTGGATGAAGTACTTCAAGTAGTAAATGGTTCTCAGATGATGTCTTTTCTGGATGGCTATTCAGGGTATAATCAAGTAATGGTTCAGTATGAGGACAGGCACAAGACTGCTTTCACAACTAAATGGGGTACCTTTGCTTACATGAGGATGCCTTTTGGACTCATTAATGCAGGGGCTACATTTCAAAGGGCCATGGATATTGCCTTCAAAGATATCATAGGCAAGTGCATTATCATTTATATGGATGACCTAACTATTTTTTCAAAAAATAGAGGGGACCACATCTCTAATTTACGCAAAGTGTTTCAAAGGTGCAGAGAATTTGGCATATCCCTGAATCCTAAAAAGTGTATTTTCGGGGTGACAGAAGGGAAATTGCTGGGGCATGTTATATCTGAAAAGGGAATTGCTATTGATCCAGAAAGAGTGGAGGCCATACTGAAGATTCAACCACCTGCTAGCAAAAAGGAGATGAAGTCTTTCTTTGGTAAGATCAACTTTGTCAGAAAATTCATTACTGGATTTGCTAAAATTGTTAAACCGCTGAATGCAATGTTGAAGCAAGACGCTAATGTCGAATGGACTAAGAAGCAAAGGAGGAATTTGTAGAAATCAAAAGAGCCATCGCTGATGCTCCAATATTGGTAAGTCCTGATTACAGTAAGCCTTTCTATGTTTATTCATTTGCTTCGGATCATTCATGTGCAGGGATGTTGACTCAGAAGTCTGATGAGGGAAGTAAGCATCCTATTTCTTTTATGAGTGCACCACTAAAAGATGTTGAGTTGAAATATCCAAGTGTGGAAAAGTAGGCGTATGCCCTGGTCAGAGCAGTGAACAAATTCAGACATTATATCCTCAGGAATAAGGTTTATGCAATCGTCCTAGATGTTGTAGTCAAGTTAATTTTGATGCAGAATGAGTTGGGTGAGCGTAGAGCTAAGTGGGTGACAATGCTACAAAAGTACGGTATTGAGATCCAACCCATGAAGTTGGTAAGAAGACATGGACTTACTCAGACTATGGCTAAAATGGGGCCTGAACTGACTACTCAGAATTACAATCTTGAGGAGGTCTCCCCAGATGGTTGGTACAATGACATAGTTTATTACTTGCTAAACCAATGATCTCTAGGTCATCTTAATGTTGTTTAGAGGAGAGCCCTGCAATTAAAGAGTGATGGTTTCATGCTAAAGGGAGCTGTTCTATACAAGAAAAATCATGAAGGCATTTATTTGAGGTGCCTCGGGAAATAGGAAGCTGAGAGGGTGATGAACAAATTTCATGAAAAGTATGGTACTGGCCATGGTTCTATGATTTTCACAACAAATCAGATCTTGAGGGCTAGGTATTATTGGCCCACGTTGTTCAAAGACATTCACCATCATGTTCGGACCTGTCACACTTGCCAGACTGCAGCAACGAAGGAGAGGTATGCAACACTTCCACTACAACCGGTTACTGAGGTAAGGCCTTTTGCTCAATGGGGCATGGATTTCATAGGTTCCATCAACCCACCATCTTCTACGGGACATAGGTACATTCTAACTATTATTGATTATTTCACAAGATGGACTGAGGCTTTTGCTTGCAGGAAATGTACATCTAAGCTAGTGATTTATTTTCTAGAATCTACTATTATTAATCGATTTGGATGCCCTATTACTGTTGTCTATGATAATGGTCCTAATTTTGTATCTTTAAAACTTTCAAATTGGGCTTTTGATCATGGCATTATTGTAAAGTTTGCGTCCAATTACTATCCCTAGGGTAATGGCTTAGCAGAGTCTTCCAACAAGAATTTATTGACTATTATTCGTAAGCTGTTGGAGAGGAACCCAAAAGACTCGCATTCCCAGCTTCAGTTTTCCCTCTGGACAGATCACACAAGGCTTAAGTCATCCATCGGAACATCTCCCTATCATTTAGTTTATGGTCTGGAGCCAGTATTCCCCATTCAACTCAAGATCCCAACCTTGCAATTTATTAATGAGTTTTATGATGAGGGAAATAGAAGGGAAGCTAGATTGACATAACTACTGCACCTTGAGGAGAAGCGAGATAATGCCCTTGAGAACTTTGCTAGACATCAGAGGGTAGTTAAGAGGTGGTTTGACAGAAGGGATAAGGTCGAAGCTTTTAGGATTTTTTACCTTGTCTTGTACTGGGATAAACCTCATGATCGAAAAGGGGACCACGGGAAGTTTGATAAATTGTGGCTCGGCCCATATTATATTTCTGAAATACTTGGAGATAATGCCTTCCATCTCAAGACTCTCACGGGAGAAGATATTCCACTGCCTGTCAATGGGTAGTACTTGAAATATTATTTCCAATCCTGAGCTGTCTTCAGCTCCCTGCTTTGTATATAGTTAGTTTAGGTTGCTTTCTGTTGTTTTGTCTTGGTTAGAGTAGGTTTCCCTTTTGGTTTTTCTTGTCTTTCTTTGGTTAGGGTAGGTTTTCTTTGGTTTTTTTTTGTTTTGGTTTGTGTTGCTCTTGCTTTTGGTTCCTTCTCTTTCTGGGGACCCCCTTGTTGCATTGGTATGATGGTGGTGACAAAGTAGGTGTAGTGCTCTTAGTATTTCCCTTACAAACTTTAATCGCCTTTCCAGAGTGTCATGGTATTAATTCTCCACCCAATGTCACATGTCCTTGTGTCTAAAGCAAAGGGTCTTCCAGTCAGATTGAACGGGAATACATTAAGGTCTCATATTTTCAAATATTAAGGATACCTGAAGTTACAGAAGGTCCTTATGAAGTTTGCACAAGTGAAAATCCTTTTTTTGCTCTAGTGCCACTATGGTTCTCATCCTTGAGTGTGAACTTCATTGTTCACAGGTTGAAGTGAAAGCAGTAAAAAGACAAGCAGTATCAAAAAGAAAAAATAATACTCAAAATTTAAAGTTCAAATTCAACTCATTAGGGGGATCTGGATATCTCTACCAAGGCTATGGACGCCTAGCTGGCAGTAGAGCTATGTTCAGGAGAATCACAATGATAACCTCGTCGGGGCTATGGATGCCTAACTGGCAGCGAGGCTCTATCCAGGTTACTTTTATAGTATGAATCTTTATGTAGTTTGTTCAGACCAAGTTTGGTTCCTATTGCAGCTAAAGGAAGGTAATGAATGCATGCGCACACACTTCGACCCTAGTGTAGGAAAGTTTGGGTGACTGGATGGATTCTTTGATTTAACCGTAGGTAGTGGCAGGATGGATGAATTGAAACCATAAGCTCTAGGTTCTTGATTTTGGTTTGTCATCGAAATACTCTGGAACATTTCCCTAGCGGAGTCACCATTTGTTGTGCAATTTTGCACACACACCCCACTTAGAGTGGGGACCCTCTTTTCATGATGTCTCTTGGACTTTTGGTTTTTATTTGATTTGTCCTTTCAAGGTCTTGGGATGTTGGTCTTGCTAGATTTGGTCTTGCCCTGAGGATTGAATTGATCAAACTTGGTTTTTAATGAAAGTCTAGGTTTTGACCTGGGTCTGGGATTTTTTAGCTCGGTTAGATTTTCCTGGGTCCTGGTCCATCATTTAGTTACTGCTAAATTTTCTGAAATCTGGGTTTCTGCTTGAATCTAGGATTTCCCAGCTTGGGCGGATTTTCCTGAACTTCGTTAGAGTCCTGAAGGGCAAGGTATCCATGGAATTCGTGCTCACCTAGATTGTCCGTTTGGCTTGGTTTTTTTTGAAATTCGGTTTTGGGCTCGGGTTTCCGGATTTCTCCAATACGTCTCATCAGCCATTAATGCTTAAGGTACATTTTCTTTGGCACGAATGTAAGCGAATTTAAAGTCTTTTTGTGCTCTTCATAATTTCATTATTCATTTATCATCTGCTCTGGTGCTTGAAGTTCATCGTTTTGAGCTTTGATCGTTGGATTCAAGCTGCTTGCGTGTGGATTTTTTGAGCGTTGGTGTTGAGTATTTTCATCACTAGGGAACCTTGTTTTGTAGTGACTTCTTCGGGTTCGAGCTTCATTCATAATTGATCCATGGTTGAATCAAGCAAAGTTATGGCAGGAAAGTCCAAGGGTGATACTGAAGGGTCCTCAGTTACAGATGCAAAAAGATTGAGGCTAGATACGAAGAGTCATTTTCCTAATAGCAAGATAGCTTCAGTATGGTCTGAGGTCTCAGATAATAATGTAGGAGCATGGAGGTATGAGGAATTTAAGGCAAGAACAACTCAGAAAGATCTATCGGCCCTGACCAAGGGAGTGATGAAATCCGGGCTGGTCAATGTAGCAGGATTCCCTCCTGCAGTCCAGTGTTATGAGTTCATATTAGAATGTGCCCAGCAATATAATTTTGATACACAGAGGGTCGTTAGCTCCGAAGGAAGAGTCATGGCAAACTTCAATCCAGTTTCTATTGCTCAAGCATTTGATATGCCAGACTTGCCATGTGTGTGTGCTTTGGACATGGATATGGCCAAGACTTACTATGAGGATGAGCCTGCTAAAGCCCATCAGATGATTAATTCTTGGTTGGAGAAACCAAAATCTCATTTTTTCCAAATTGTCCAAGCAATTACACAGGATCAAATTTAGACTAGACATAAATGATGCAATCACACTATTGAGTAGAGTGGCCAGTTTAAAGAGTGCTCGGGTATTGGAGAGTTGGATTGTACATGTTATAAATAGGATTGAGCAAGGCATCAATTACCATTGGGTAGGACTCATCAGTGCAGTGATTGATAGACAACTGAGAAATGTGTTAGAAACAAAGAAATTCACCATGTCCTCTCATGTGATATATATGTTGGCCAGATTCTACCCATACAAGGGTTTGAACCCAAAGGGAACGTTTGGATAGGATATAGTCTATGAGATATACCCCGAATTGCACCTAGGAAATTAGAATTATAGAAGAGAAAACGATGCATTTACAATGCATATTACTAGGCTGCTTCAAAATGTAGAGCATGTGAGAATATCTGATGGAGCTAAGGAGCTAATCAAAAAATATGGAGCTTGGTTTATACAATTCCCCACCTTCTCCTATATCAGAATTGATGGATGTCAAATTGCTCCATCCAGGTTGCCTAGATATCCTACTGACCACATTGTGCTATTGGAGGTTACAAGGTAGATATGTGACTTTGATGCCATTGTTAAAAAGGAAAAGCATAAGACAGGGTTTGGTGGAGATTTCCCTTTGAAAATTGGTATAGGTGAGGTTTATCCTTCAATTCAATTAGCACATGCATTAGGGGATGAATTGAGTACTTATGGTTTCTCTTTCCATTCTAAGAGGACAAATTTTGACATCACTGGAGAAGCGTAGAAGAAGGCCACCAAAGAATACCACCACAAGGATGACCTAGAGGATTACTGGGCAAACATTTAAGATGACTTTGAGGTGAGGAAGAAAAGATACTCAAGGCTCCCAGTTAATGTGATCAAAATTTACAATGTTAAGTTGATCCATGACCAGTTAGAGGATGATGGGAATCTGATTCAGGATCATGCATATGAGTCGGTCAAGGACAGGTCTATTGGAGAGGTAAACTAGGCTGAAAATGAGGTAACTGAGCTGGAAGAGCTAATGGCTCCTGTTATGAACTTTACTAAGTCATGGTTGAAGCACAAAGTATGGGAACTAGAAAGCAAGAAGGTACCTTGTACCTTCAATTTAATGGGAAATCTGAATCCTCTTTCCACCTCAGAGGAATCCGGTGAGGATGATTCCAAAGGAAAAGCTGAAGTAAGCTCACCTTTCAAGATCAAAATCAGAGGCCCTAAGGAAAGTGATACAAAACAGAAAAGAAAACCTAAGGGAAAGAAGAGAAGCCAAACATTGAGAATAGGTAAGTCTGCAGAAGAGGAGGATATTGAGAAAGCAGAGAAAGAAGATATTCCTCCAGAATCGAAAAGGACAAGGACAGCTAGGGCTTCAAAGAAGAAAGATCAAGAAACTTCCAAGGATGAGGCAAACCCTCCACTGGTTGATGTCGAAAGTTTAGGAGAAAAAACCAGGGTTTATTCAAGAAAATCAAGGACTCCATCTCCCAAGGAGACCATGCAAAAAATAGATCCTCTTCCAATGGCGTCCACGATGGAGCAACCGAAGGCTACTTCCCCTTCGTTAAGTGTACCTGGGCAAACAACCCATGAAGAGCAAGAGAATAGTGGAGAGGTAGAACCATTCAAGGAAGGAGAGCTCTTTGGTGTAGCAGCTGAGCTTGAGGCTGAAGGTGTGGAGACGTGCTCTTCTCCATTAGTACAGTATGAAGATTCTCCTATGAGCAGCAAAGATAACACATCCCCTGAGAAAGAGGATGTCCCTATTAAGATCCCATCACCTCTGCAAGAAGAAGAGCCTGAGTTAGGTAATCAAGGTGATCAGTCTCATGAGAAGGGAAAGAATGAGACCATGAAACAACATGAAGAGGTCAAGACAGATGAAATCCGGGTGGATCCTGCTGTCCCAGATTGGTTAGATAAGGAGATTACAAGAAAGAAACAGGTCATTTTTGAGGACAACCCCCTTGATTGGGATGAAATGTTGGCCAAGATTGGTAAAGGTAAGAAGAAGAAGATGGCCAAGGTAGTTTCAAAGATAGAAAGAGATGAAGCGAGTAACAGGGTTATTCATATTGCCACCCCTGCTGCTGATAAGAGTAAAGATGAGGTCACTGGAAAAGATTACAATGTCCAGACTATTAATCTTGGACTCGCTTCTATGGAACAAGATATTGAAGAGTACGAAGGGTCCAGTGTAGTGATAATTGGAAGATTAAGGAAGGAAACACAGTCCAAGCATGAGCTTAAAAAGGAGAATGAAAGGCTTAGAAAATGCCTAGAAGATTTGATGAAGCCTTTGCAATCTCTTCACCCATCCTCTTCTGCTGCTATTGGTTTCTTGCCTAAGGAGACTATTTATGAAATTGAAAGCATGAAAGCTTCTACTCAGACTACAATAGATTGGCTAAAAGATCTACAAGTGAAAGGAGATGATGCAATAAAAGAAATCCTTTCAACTGGAAAGGATGCAGTAAGAGCCAAGGACTTATTAGAGCATTTTTTATCTCAAGACAAGGAGGATATTGATCTTTTATTGCAGAAAGCTAATGTGATTATGGAGCATGGTAAGGATCAATTGGTTGTAGATGGAATCCTTTCCTCATCTAGAGTTAATGAGCCTTGGGGATGGTTCGAGTCCTTGCAAATTCGATAGAAGGCCATTAGGAAGATCCATAAGTGAAAGAAATAGGTGGATGGTGATCTGATTGGTGTTTATGATGGATGTATTACATTATTTGAAATAATGACTGGTAGGAGGAAGATTGCTCCTAAGTACTTGAGCTTAGAACAATTGAGGGAATGGTGGCATGATGTCTATGCCCCTGATTCTAAAAATGTTGTAACAAGGCACTAGTTGGATGATGCAACAACTTACTTGGCAGCGATGGACAAGTATCAAGCGACTAGGAGTAAGTGGGATAAAATTGTCAAGTGGTCAAAGGCAGAAATTGGATCCATTGAATGTTGGCTCAAAGTCCTACCTTTGCCATCTATTGTTGAGTTGGATAGAGTATTTTTGAATGTTCATGAATTGTTGGATCAGAGCAAGTATAAGGGAGGCGGTAGTTAATTCCATTTTTTTATATTTGTGCTTCCCTATTATTATAGGGCATGTATTGATCCGGGCTACATTGAGGAGTGTGTTTGGGCTGACCTTGATGATGTATCGGCATTTAATGTGTGCCTTATTTTTAAATTCCTGAGGCTGACTTGTTTTGGCTATTTTATTTTTGTAAATGTTTGGCTAGGCCAAAATATTTTAAGGATTCTCTATAAGTGGCATTCTTGCCTCATTGTGGGAGTTAGTTAAAAAGATAATAGAGACAAGCTAGACTAAGAAGGAGCTAGAGCATTCTGTAGTAGAGATAATAGTTAGTTCTTGAAGAAAATATTGTAACAGAATAGTGGAATTGTTGCTACATGTTGGTGATGTAATACAATTGAAGGCATTGTGGTTTTCCTGGTGAATTCTTTGTGTTAATTTATCTTACATGGTTCCTGTTGTTCCATCTTCGAAATTGCTTAAAGATCTAAGATTTAGTGTTAGACTTAGAATTAGAGTAGTTTGGTGGATAATGTTCATGATTTCATATTTGGAATGTTTGTAGCAATCTCTGGTCTATATTCCCAGTAACTATCTGATTGTAGTAGACTGGTGAATTCAACCTGGATCATACATCTATCTGTGCTTAGTTCGATTATGGATGAATATCTATGATTTGAAAATCTGTATGCCTTAGAAGATTGCACCGTTCTTGTGATATTGCATTGTGGGTTAAGCAAGAATTGGTTATTTGAGATTGGTCCATTCCAGATATCTGTCATTTGCATTGTTCATCGTAGAAATAGTTTAGATTTCATTACTTCTCTTGCACCCTCATCTTTTGCTGTTTCTTTATTACGTAGTTAGGTTTAGGATCTAAGATCATCATATTGAAAGATTTGATAAATTGGAAAGGTACAGTTTGCTTGTAGTAAGGTCCGATTATCTAAGTTGTTTATGCATTGTCATGACCTAACACCCGAGAGACCTTGGGGTGATTTTTCAGTAATTTATTGTTGAAGATTACCTTTCAAGAGAGATAGGATATTGTATTATGTCTGAGTTGTTGCTATGCAGAAAACACCATCAACAATACCGAGGGCATCCTTGTCGGCAAGACCCTCCATCTTCAGCCAGACCCATTCATTCTGACCCCATCAATGTTTCTCGAGTTTGAATGCCTTGACAGAGTCAGAGTCAGGAAAAAAGCCAAAACGAGATCGGCGTCGGAACAGGAACAAAATTAAGAGTCGGCGGAACCGGGATTGGAACCAAATCAGGAGATGAAACTTTTTTGAAAATTTTGGTTCCAATTCTAGGTCCGGGTCTATCGGAAGAAAAGGACAAGCCCCGAGAAGGAGGCAAGGCAGGATCAGAATGAAAAATGATCCCGGGCAAAACATAGCGGGGGCGGGGGGGACCAAATTTGAACTTGAAACTTTCCTTCCTCCGATGAACATAGAAGAAGGGGCCAGAAACAACAAAAGAACCTAGCAGAGCCGGAACCGGGATGGGACCAGAACTTGAAACTTTGAAAAAGTTTCAAAGTTTGGTCTTGGTTTCGGTTCTGCCCCCGACAAAACAAAGGGGAGAAGGGGCACAAGGAAAACCAAACAGAAGAGGGGAAAAAACAAAGCAAGGACACAAGATGAAGACCCACCCAAAACTGAACACCTACACGCTGGGCTCAATCCTCGTGGGAGCTACATTCAATCCACGTACCAAATTTGAAACATGATTTTCCCCTGTAGCTGCACAAGAAGCAAACAAGTTAGAAGATATGTAACCTTGATATTGATGTTCCTCCATTTGGTCTCCGAGAACACTGGAAAGCATGAACTACCCAGCCTGATTGAGCCCATTTGTGAAAAATTGGGTAACAGCTTGATCATAGAACAATCCAGAAGCTCAACACCAGCAAGCCCCTTGAACATTACTGTCACATTGACCAATTGAGCAACATCAGCATAGTTGAGAACCAACTACAAAGACCTTCAGAGCTAAGATATCCATGTGATCATTTTTCCCTTTTAGGAGAAAAAAAATAGTAATATTATGTTTATACGTTGCTATGCCAATCGCCACCTTCAACACTTCTATTTTCTCTTTATTGGAATTCTTCTTACCTTGCTTGCAAGAGAAATATTTTTTTCATCTTGATCCTTCTTCATCTGATCTCCTCGATGAGCACCTTCATGGATCTCCTCTTGAACCAAATCATCCCAAAGTCTTTTCCAATCAGGTATCTTATATCTTCCAACAACACACTTGACAAACACTTCCCAGTGCTTCAAAACACCATTCAAGGCTATACGCACCAACTCATCTATATCAATCATCTCTCCAATAGTAGCAAGATCATCTCTGACCTGTGTCAACTTGGAAAAGTAAGAGGTCACACTCTCACCTTTGGAAATCTCATTATTATGTAATTTTTCCTTGAGCATCATCTTACGACTTTGATAGTCGCTTTGATAAATTTTTGTGAGTGTATCCCACATCTCCTTGGCAGTGTCTTTTCCCAATAAATGAGGAATTAAATGATCTCTTACTCCATCCATGATAATCCTCTTAGCCTTGGCCTCTTTGACTTCATGTGAATCTAAGGCAACAGGATCATTTGTTGGTGGTGTCACTTTTGTACTAGCATAGATCCATAACTTGTTCTCCTTGAGAACAAATATAATCCAAACCTTCCACTACAAGAAGTTAGACGCACTCTCAAGCATGTCCTCGTATTAAACACTGGTTTCCATTGCCACAAAAAAACTAGAGACAATAATCTGATATTTTTTTCTTGTTGAAATATGTGTCACAAATCTTGGCTTCATATTCAGAGTTTAGTGCTCTAATACCATGTTAATTTATTATAACCGAGTTACAGATTAATTTCATAATAAATTCACAGAATATAATTAAATATCTTATTTAGAAAAAATAATACACTAGGTTAAATAACAACTAATAATAGTGGAAGCAAAAATAACAAGAAGCCAATCACAAAAATACAATAACACAGATATACACAGGAAACCCCAATGCAGGGAAAAACTAGAAAATGTTGGATCTTCTATTCAGCCTAACAAAAAAAAATTCTTTCAAAAATACAATTCAAGTTTGTTACAACAATCTTACATATATAGAGCCCAGCTACTTTACTTAGCCTACAAGAAAAGAATCTTTCATTGCATTCTTTGGCTTTAAATCACACAAAAAATCACTATTGGATTTATCCTATCCTCACAAACTCAAAAGCATTCTCTTAGAGAATAAAAATCCTATTGTTGCTGAAAATCCAACTCAAATTACTTTAAAGTATATCCAACTCGAATTTGCTTTAAAGTATATCCAACTCAAGTTGCTTTAAAGTGCTTTAAAGCATATCCAACTTGAGTTGCTTTAAAACAACTCCACATCTCACCTTTCAAGCTACAAAAATCAACTAAAATTTGTGATGATGTTGGGAGGCCACATTTTAGATGTGGTGGAATCTTAACTGGTCTCCAAATAATTCAATGCTAGCCAATTGTAGCTTGGATAATACAATTCATATATAGAATATGAGTGATGAAATTTATATTGTTCTTTTAAAAGGTCACACTAGCCTTGCCAAAGGAGTTGCATGGGATCCAATTGGTTCTTTTCTTGCAATCCAATTGGATGATAAAATTTTCGTTATCTAGCACACAAGTAACTGTTAAAGATCACCAATATCCTCCAAAAGACACCAAACGAAAATATAATATTTTTGTTAATCAACCAAATGTTAATGGAGCAAATATATTTTATGGAAGTGCATTCATTTATCTGCAAATTAGGGAAAACTACATGAATAACCTTGAAAGAAAGGAAATCAAGATTCAGTGGACTAGCCATGAGATAAAATTAAAAATAGGATTCCATTTAAATTTATGGAAGCCTTTGATCAAAAGATCTAAACTAGTAAAAAACAAATTAATGAACTGGACTTGAGTAGTTTACAAGATAGACAGGCCAATAAGATTGATATTGATAAACCAGGAGTATAATTTGAAACCAAGGGTGGAATTCAATCTAAAACTAATAAGCAATTCTCTTCTGTTGACATTAGTTATGTGAATGCAAAACAAATTATGGAATCATTGATCCTCATCTTGCATATTTGATTCTTCCACATTTGAGGGGTGGGGAACAAAAGGGATGATGGCTAAATCGCAATGACACTTTTAGTTAAATTGGGTATCTTTCCATTGGCTCTGTCATCAAATTGTTTATTACCTTGCTAATGCAACCTCACCCGCTTCCATATTGGGTTGGTTCTTTGGGACCCAATGCTGAAACTCCCTTGGAGTGGGCTTCCTAATGCATTTTTTTCCTAATGATTTTGACCTCTCAATGAAGAAAAAAAAGAGCTTTGGCTCCTCCACCCCCACTTGTTGACACCACTCACCAAGGGAAGTGGACAAAGTAATTTTCTTTGGGATCTCATTATCGTATGCCAAGGCCAAGCTAATTTGGTCATAGGTATGAGAGTTTCAAGAGATCAAATCTTGATCAATTGAGTCCATATAACCCAATTTTTATTTATTTTTGTTGAATTTCATCACATAATTGAGCGACCAGTATTTTTCTAAGATATTATAAAGTTGGATTCAACATAGGGCATCTCTAGAAGAGTGGGAAAGAGGATAAAAAGTGAAACTCCATTCTTGAATGTAAAGAGTAGAATTATCTAATCTCATGGACCATTCTATAAAATAAAGTCCCTATCTTTGTTGTTCTCCAATTTGAGGAATTAATTGGCATAAATTTCAGTAAAAGCCTAAATGCCTAAAATTTTTGAATTCACTCTCTGATTTTACCTCGTACAAATCTCTAGTTGATCCATCTTTTGATCAGACTACGCTCTTGCAAAATCCTAAATTGGGATATTCCTCTAGGTTGACCATTACTCGTAGCCTTTACACATAATTATTCAAATTTTTGAAACGTCCACAATTCAAATCATGCCATTTCAATATTGAGCCCTTATTTTCTTATTTTCCCAAAATAAAATGCATGTGTGTATGTATTAAATTAGCATATGTACATATACATATATGTATGCACATATATACATATATACAAACATTCATATACTTGTTAGTTTATTTAATTTTATCTTCATCTTAAAAGAGTGTCAATATAAATTTACACAATGATAAATGAAAATCTTGTGTCAAATTGGGTTCATTTGATTAACCTTCACCTATCCTTATACATATTCACATATTTTAGTACATCTTATGAAAATTTGACACACTTTCCCATACAATCCACATTTAGTGCACCCTTTATGATCAAACATTCATTCCCTACATAGACATTACTACCACCTTGACCTCAACCAATCGTCTAGGTGTGGGTGAGATCCATTGGTTGTGGATTTGACCTTTAATATTGTAAAATTGAAATTCAAAATTGGCTAATTCCCACCATTTCATTACCCCTTATGAGTCCACTAAACACATATTTGCATGAATTATTGTTATGTCCTTGTATTTATGTTGGAAAATGTGCCTCAAGAATTACAGACTAAAACCTCCTTTAGAGCAATGTTGGTGTGACATTCTGATTGTCTAGCCAACTAGCAGTTTGTTTTATCCAATTCTGAACAGGTCGCTGTGACCCTGAAGATGTCTTGCCGAAAGGTTTACTGTGGAGTCTATTGCTGTAGCTTGGTGTATTCACTATGACCTTATAGTGCTCAGGAGAGCTTTGGTTGAAAGGCCATTCATTCGTTTATCAGCGTAACTCTTAGCGACTATGATCTTCGGTGAAGCTTATGGTTCTCGCTAAGATGTCTCAGCGAAGTGTTGTTCTCTTGCTGACAGCTTGTGTTGAAAGCCTTCGGTATAACTCTAAGCTCTCAGAGAAAGGTCTTAGTGATAGAAGAAAGCTATGCCGACATGGACTACTTGGGAGTTATCGATATAACTCTTAGGCTTCGTTATGAAGTCTGAGCGATAAGCTATTGTCTTGGTGATAGCTGATGGCTATCAGGGTAGCTCCTAGCGACGGTTGATCATCGGTGAAAACATATGGATCTCAGTATGGTGTCTCAGCAAAAGTTGATTGTCTGGCCGATAGGTGTATGTCATCGGTGTAACTCTTAGCGATAGAAAAAAGGTGTTTGGGATAAGTCATAGAGATCAATAAGAATTCTTAGCGATGGACAAATGTTTTGGCGACACGTGAACACTTCGGAGTAACATATGAAGACCGGTATGAACTCTCGGCGATAGATGTTAGTCTTGTCGACTTCTACTTGGTGCTCGGTAGATATGGAAACTTTGATATAACCTTAGTGATTCGCTATGACCTTCTGGCGAAAGCAATAAGTTAGGAAGACTACTTGGTGACTCGGTGAAACTCTTATAGCTCGGTAAAACGTCCTAGAAAATACGGTAACTCTTGGCGACTACGATATGAGTTCAATGTTGCATCAGTGAGACACCGCTAGTGTCTCACTAAGATGCCAATGCAATATGAATTCTATTGACCGTGTATGACTTCTGATGTGGCATCATGTGGACGAATCAGAAGAGCCGAATTGGAACCGTTGGGAGTCTATGCGTTGCTATAGTTCTATGAGGTAGCTCGACAGTTAGGGAACGCCATGGTTATAGTTGGAAATTGTAGTTGATTTGTGGTTGGATGGTTGGATTGTAGATCGATCAATAGTGAAGTGTGAAGAATTCAAACTATATCAGTGAAGGATTAAAATCTGTAAAGGCTGTAACCTAGAAGTTTTTCTGTTCGAAGAATGATGAACGTTGTTGTATAATGACACCAGAAAGATAAGTCTGGAATTGTATGTAACTTTGATTACTGTAATACAAAATGATTTCTCTTGGTGTGGTGGGTTTTTCTCTCATAAGGGTTTTCCCACGTATATCTGGTGTTCATGTGAGTTTGTCTAAATACTCTATTTCTATAATCTATCTCATAGTGCATCTCAATTTGACTGTAATTGAAAAATTAAAAGTACTTCTACATTTTTTCCTAACGTATTGAAATTAGGAGAATTTTTTTCCGCATCTAATTTTCCTTTCAAGTGGTATCAGAGCCTGGCCAGTTGTGTTATCCTTGGGGGTACATTGGGTTTTTTGTGTCAATACCGTTCAATGGGAGTTTTGTAGAGATTGTTATTTGTATTTACAGATTAAGATGTCTAGTTCCTCTAGGAAGATTGAAATAGAGAAATTCAATGGCAGTAACTTTGAATTATGGAAACTCAAGATGGAGGATCTCTTAGTAGATCGAGACCTTTGGCTTGTTGTGTCTGGAACTAAACCGACAGGCATGAAGCAAAAAGAATGGGACCTTGCAGATAGGAAAGCGAAGGGGCTGATAAGGCTCTATTTGGCAGACTCAGTTCTTCTCAATGTGCATGAAGAGAAGTATGCTTCTCTCTTGTGGAAGAGACTGGCATCTATTTATCAAGGGAAATATTTGGTGAATAAGCTATTCTTGAGAAAGAAGCTTTACTCTTTGAGAATGCAGGAAGGAGGGTCTATAGCTGATCATTTGAATGCATTTAACATACTGCTCACACTACTAACATCTATTGGTGTAAATATTGAAGAAGATCTTTGTATGCTTCTGTTATGTTCTTTGCTAGACTCATGGGATCATCTAGTGATGGCTATTGGGAGTACAACATCCAGTTTCAAAATGGAAGATATTGTTGGTTCTTTGCTGTCAGAAGAAATGAGAAGAAAATCTTCTGAGATGGAAAAGGAGGCTCTTGTTGTCAGAGGAAGGTCAAAGGAGAAAAGCAAGAATAAGGACAAGAAGTGCAAATTGAAATCAGAGGGGAGATCAAAGTCTCTTGGCAAGAAGTCCAAGGTGAAGTGTTGGAACTGTGGGCAACCTGGTCATGTCCAAAAGGATTGTAAAGAGGAGAAAAAGAAGAAGAAAGGATCTTTCGATAATGGTTCTTCTCATAGTGATGGTGACGCCTTCATTGTAGCCTTGGCTACTCAGGCATCAGATGATGTCTGGTTGATCGATTTTGGAGCATCGTTCCACATGACATCTCACAGAGAATGGTTTACAAAGTATGAAGAATACGATGGTGGAAAGGTGTACTTGGTGAGTGATTCAACCTTGGAAATTGTTGGCCGTGGAAGAGTCAGAATCCAATTCCCTAATGGCAGAATAAAGGGGATCAATGATGTTATGTACATACCAGGTCTAGCTCAGAATTTACTTTCTATTAGGAAGTTAAATGATATCGGAGTACAAGTCTTGTTCTCGGGAAGTAGCTACAAGATGACTAGAGGTTCAATGATGTTGGCTAGAGGTGCTCGAATTGGCACCCTATACAAGTTGGATGCACAAGCTGTTCATTGTAACAGTGTTTCTTCGAAGTCACTAAAAGCTGCTCATGGAGATAAAGAGGGCATTGTCCCTAATTATGTAAACTCTGTGGAAGTAAAACTTCCTACAGAGAAGACTATGCTTTGGCATCATAGGTTAGGACACATAGGAGAAAAAGGTTTAAAAATATTGAAAAACAAAAACCTGGTTGAGGGGCTTGAAGATTGTAATCTGGAATTTGAATTCTGTGAAAACTGCATTTATGGAAAGTAGCATCGTGCTTCATTTTATGATAGTCCTCATAAAACTTCTAGTTTGTTAGACTATATTCATTCGGATGTGTTTGGTCCTGTAGATGTTCCTTCTTTGTCTAAATCAAGATACTATGTGTTGTTCATTGATGATTATTCAAGAAGAGCATTTATATATTTTTTGAAAAGTAAATCAGAAGTGTTCAGTCGATTTAAGGAGTTTAAAAATCTTGTTGAAAATCAGACTGGTAAAACAATAAAATGCTTAAGGACTGATAATGGCAATGAATTCTATTTTGATGAATTTGAAAGATACTGTAAAGACCGTGGAATTAGAAGACACAAGACTACACCTTACACTCCACAGCAGAATGGAGTTGCAGAAAGGTTCAATAGGACAGTGATGGAGAGAGCAAGAAGTATGCTTAGTAGTGTTGGTTTGGACGAAAAGTTTTGGGCTGAAGCTACTGCTACTGCATGTTACTTGGTTAATCAGTCTCCAAACTCTACTCTTGTTGACAAGACACCTATGGAAGCGTGGTATGGTAAGAAGCCCTCTCTTAGACATATTAGAGTCTTTGGCTGTGAGGCATATGCACATGTGCCAGAGGTAAAAAGATCTAAGTTGGACAACAAGGTTGTCAAGTGTATTTTTATTGGATACAGTGCTAACGTCAAAGGATACAAGCTTTGGAATCCTGTAACAGAGAAGGTTTTATATAGCAAAAGTGTAATCTTTCGCGAGTTGAAACCTTCCACCTTGGATGTGTAGTTAGAGACAAAGTCAGAAAATAGTAAGGATGTAGCAGCAATTCCTCCTACACCAGAGAAAGGGGAATTGAAGATTCAAAACGTACCTAAAACTAAGGAGATCTCAAGTAGTTCTGAAAGCTCTGAAGAAGATGAACCTCAGCCTCAGCCAGTGAGGAGGTCAACCCGAGAAAGGAAACAAGATAGGTATGGGTTCTCATTAATTGATTCTACTTGTGCCTATGCCTTGATTTCTAGCACTGATGAGCCTAGGACTGTAAAGGAGGCAATTAAAATGTCTGATTCAGATTCTTGGTTGGAAGCCATGAAGGAAGAAATGGTTTCATTAGATAAAAATGAAACCTGGAGTCTGGTGCCCTTGCCTAAAGGCAGAAAATCTATGGGCTGTAAATGGGTATTTAAGAAAAAGATTGGTCTGGATGGTAGTGTAGAAAAATACAAAGCACGACTGGTTGCAAAGGGTTATTCCCAGGTAGAGGGAATTGACTATGGGGAAATCTTTTCTCCTGTAGCAAAGTTGACGTCCATTAGATTTCTATTGTCACTTGCAGCAACTTATGACTTAGAGGTTGAACAGATGGATGTGAAGACAACAATTCTTGATGGTGATCTTGAAGAAGAAATCTAATGTCCCAGCCTGAGCACTTTGTTGAGAAAGGTAAAGAAAAACCGGTATGCAAATTAAAGAAGTCTTTGTATGGGTTAAAACAGTCACCTAGAATGTGGTACCAGAAATTTGATACCTATGTATTATATTTAGGCTTTGTGAGATCAAAATCTGATCACTGTGTATACTATAAAGCTGAAAGTGATCAAGTGCTTGTTACTGCTTTTTATGTTGATGATATGCTATTCATAGGAAATAGCAAGCTAATGATTTCTGATCTTAAGTCTTAGTTATCTGTTAAGTTTGAAATGAAGGATCTTGGTGCAGCAAGGTATATTCTGGGGGTGGAGATAACTAGGGATAAGAAGAATAGAAAGCTTTGGCTCAGTCATAGTAAGTATATAAAGACTGTTCTAGAGATATTTTGTATGAATGATTGCAAATAGTTAGTTTTTCTAGTCATGCAGGGAATGAAGCTATATATTAAGGACTGTCCAAAATCTCCTACTGAGATGGAGGACATGATGTGCCCTATGCTAGTGTTGTAGGCAGTCTCATGTATGCAATGGTCTGTACAAGACCAGACATTGCTCAAGCAGTGGGAGTACTTAGTCGATTTATGGCTAATCTAGGAAGAATACATTGGGATGCTATGAAGAGGGTGTTTAGGTATTTGAAGGGAACTTTAGATTTTGCATTGTGTTACCATGGTAATTCGGTTGAATCATAGAGGACTCTCAGCATTCGTGGTTATGTAGATTATGATTGGGTAGGGGATATTAACAGCAAAAGATCCACCAGTGGATACGTTTTCATGCTAAATGGTGGTGCAGTGAGTTGGATGAGAAAGAGGTAGGCTGTAGTCGCTTTGTCCACTATAGAGGCTGAATACATGGCAGCTACCCATGCTTGTAAAGAAGCTGTATGGTTGAAACATTTTTGTTCTAACATTGGTTTTGATGCAGGAGAAATAACAATCTTATGTGACAGTCAGAGTGCCATTTGTCTGGCAAAGAATCCAACTTTCCATGCCAGGACGAAACATATTGATGTACAGTATCACTTTGTACGAGATATGGTTGAGGATGGAAAGGTCAGTTTGAAAAAAGTTGATACTCTGGAGAATGTTGCAGATGCATTGACGAAGCCGGTGAGCACAGACAAGTTCAGGTGGTGTGCCAGTTCAATGGGCCTTAGTGCCCATGTTTTTTAGTAAAGTATTTTTTTGTGAGCTCTGGAGGTGTCTGAATGATCTTCGTCAAGTGGGAGATTGTTGGAAAATGTGCCTCAAGCATTACAGACTGAAACCTCCTTTAGAGAAATGTTGGTGTGACATTCTGATTGTTTGGCCGACTAGCGGTTTGTTTTATCCAATTCTTAACAGGTCGTTGTGACCCTGAAGATGTCTTGCCGAAAGGTTTACTGTGGAGTCTATTGCTATAGCTTGGTGTATTCACTATGACCTTATAGCGCTCGGGAGAGCTCTGGTTGAAAGGCCATTCATTCATTTATTGGCGTAACTCTTAGCGACTATGATCTTCGGTGAAGCTTATGGTTCTCGCTAAGATGTCTCAGTGAAGTGTTGTTCTCTTGCTGACAGCTTGTGTTGAAAGCCTTTGGTATAACTCTAAGCTCTCAGAGAAAGGTCTTAGTGATAGAAGAAAGCTACGCCGACAGGGACTACTTGGGATTTATCGATATAACTCTTAGGCTTCGTTATGAAGTCTGAGTGATAAGCTATTGTTTTGGTGATAGCTGATGGCTATCAGGGTAGCTCCTAGCGACGGTTGATCATCAGTAAAAACATATGGATCTCAGTATGGTGTCTCAACAAAAGCTGATTGTCTGGCCGATAGGTGTATGTCGTTGGTGTAACTCTTAGCGACAGATAAAAGGTGTTTGGGATAAGTCATAGAGATCAATAAGAAGTCTTAGCGATGGACAAATGTTTTGGCGACAGGTGAACACTTCGGAGTAGCATATGAAGACTGGTATGAAATCTCAGCGATAGATGTTAGTCTTGCCAACTTCTACTTGGTGCTCGGTAGATATGGAAACTTCGGTATAACCTTAGTGATTCACTATGACCTTCTGGCAAAAGCGATAAGTCAGGAAGACTACTTGGTGACTCGGTGAAACTCTTGTAGCTCGGTAAAACGTCCTGGTGAATACGGTAACTCTTGGTGACTACGATATGAGTTCAATGTGGCATCGGCAAGACACCGCTAGTGTCTCACCGAGATGCCAATGCAATATGAATTCTATTGACTGTATATGACTTCGGATGTGGCATCGCGTGGATGAATCAGAAGAGCTGAATTGGAACCATTGGGAGTTTGTTCGTTGTGATGGTTTTGTGAGGTAGCTCGACAGTTAGGGAATGCCATGGTTATAGTTGGAAATTGCAGTTGCTTTGTGGTTGGATGGTTGGATTGTAGTTCGATCAATAGTGAAGTGTGAAGAATTTAAACTATATCAGTGAAGGATTAAAATCTATAAAGGTTGTAACCTAGAAGTTTTTCTATTCGAAGAATGATGAATGCTGTTGTATAATGACACCAGAAAGATAAGTTTGGAATTGTATGTAACTTTGATTACTATAATACAAAGTGATTTCTCTTGGTGTGGTGGGTTTTTCTCCCGTAAGGGTTTTCCCACATATATCTGGTGTTCATGTGAGTTTGTCTAAATACTCTATTTCTATAATTTGTCTCATAGTGCATCTCAATTTGACTATAATTGAAAAATCAAAAGTACTTCTGCATTCTTTCCTAAGGTATTGACGTTAGGAGAATTGTTTTTCGCATCTAATTTTCCTTTCAATTTAAAGGTGCTCAATTATATTCACTTAGACACAAAAAAAAATTGAATATCATTCACTTTTAAAAAAAGTAAAATGTTAGAAACACTTCAATTGGAGCTCCTAAAAAGAACCTAATTTTGCAATGCATAATTAGGTAGAGAATTTATATGCTTAAGATTGTCATCCTTTATTGTTAGCATGTTTGTAAAGCCAATTTATTCCATGGGTTGACCTAAGAGAATGCATCCCCTAGTGATCTAAAATCCCTCTAAAGGTATTCTTAAATACCACTTATTATTTCAGTAAAGTAAACATAGATCATTTGGTGAACCATATAGTGAAAGCTCACAAGTTGTAGGATTAGATCCTCAATTGTAAATGATTCAAACCTATAGACTTGGAAAAAAATAGTCTTTATACACAATGCATAATAGACTATTTATTGTAAGCATAGCCCACTGGAATTGTCTCACGCCTGACTGAAAATTCTCACGTATTTTTTAGCACTAAAACTTTTTAACATTTTCCATGTTATGAAGAGTCATATTAGCTAAACGTCAAGCTAGAGTACATCAATTTCTATACTAGTGATCCTCTGGTCATTTCCCCCATTTTTTGATTTGGCTATCCCTATATCTTTTTCTTCTTTTGCTTCTTGAGAATGTTTACGGCCCTATAAATTTGGAGTATTTCAATAATCTCTTGTGGCAATCTATATTTTAGAGGTGTTAGAAATACTAGAATTTCCATGAGAAAGCATTATACATAATGATATCAGGGTGTAGACATCTCGACAAAAATAGGGTTTGGTCAAGCTTGATGACTATGGAGGTGCCACTAAAAGTACTCCTAGTTTAACAGTCACTAGAGATAATGAAATTAAGATTTCAAACACTGCTACTAGCTTAAGAAATGGAAAAAATATTTTTCTATTCATGAACAATCTCTAGCTATCATATGAAAAAATTACATGTCTGTGGAACACTCCAAGAAATGCTTTCCACATGCATTGGCATTGTTACTAGTCATGTGCTTTGGAGGAAAACATCATGCTGGGCTTGGGTTCCTGCTATCAGTATGGTACTAATTGGATATGTGCCTCAAACCCAACTTGGTTTTGGCCCCAATGGAAGCAAAACAAAGCATCCCCACAATGTATAGAGGTATCAAATGTAGAGGCCATAATTTGGAAGAAATTGTTGTAAATTTGGACACTGGCACCACATCATATCGTCTGATAACCAATCTTCAAAACCCTTGAAGATGAAACATTTAGAATCTACATAAAACTGATTAATCTCTTTTCTACCCAATTCACATTGTTTGTTTGCATTTATATTTCACATATCATCGTCTTTCCCAATAATATCAAACACGTTACTATTTGGGATACCACAATTTACAAATATATATAATTATTAATAGTATTGTTCATATTCGGTAATCTCCACTAATAAATGTGGTATTGAAGGGTATGTGTAGCATCATGATGGGCCAAAAAGTGACAATATGATGGGTATGTGTAGGGTATGTGGATGACGACTTTTTTTTTACCCAAGATTGATGAAATGAAAAGGGTTTTTAAAGGAGATTCTGAACTTTCCACCAATATAATTTATTCTTTACTTTGAATTTAATAAATAATTATTATTCATTTTCTATTTGGATTACGACTAAAGTTCTGATTGATAGGTTGATTGAAAAACATCTATAGCTTTCAAATGGTATCACATTTTTTGAATCCAAAATATGTGTCACATTCTATGCTTCACATACTATAGGATTAAAAAAAATGAATCTCATGAAGTTTTGACCAAGTTAAGGTGGTCAAACATACATATTTTTTAAAAGTTGTACTAAAAAATTCATAATTAATTATTTACTCGGAAAAAAATTACAAAAAAATATGCATCACATTAGGACATGAGTCCTCTACTTATATCTAAAATCTTATAAAAAAAATATTATCATTTTATTGTGGTTAGGGTGTTCAGACAAACACCCACTTCTTAATTTTTCCCTGAAATTTAAGTACTATTGCATTGAAATTTCAAATTTTCACCAAATAATTTTTTTAAAAATAAACCTAGTAGTTTAGAAATTGCATTCAATTTAGTCCTTCCTATGTTTGAGGTCCTTAAATTGATTGATTAAGAATGCCATGCAAAATTTGAAAGAAAACAACAAAGTTATCAGTGAAGAATTAATAGATCTGCAAAAGGTTATGGATATCATAGAACAATCTGAATGCTTCCCCTAAAGTAGAGCACCCATCAAATGGCATGTGCATGTTGCACATTGGTAGGGAATGTAGAATGAACGAACATATTATAAATCAATGAATTACAAACTGCTTCAGAAAATATCAAAATGAACTTGAAAAATATAAACTAGTTGTATCTTCTATGCACATTCATGTAATAGTCAATTTAAACAATTTAAAACAGAATCCCTTGAAAAAATGCAACTACTCTATCTTTTGTGCAGAAATAGAGTTATATTTTTCTACCACCATAATCATTTTAATTTTTTAATTTGTAATTTTATTCTTAATTTTCTTATGGCTCAATTATGATTGGAATTTAGGATCTTTGATTTGCTGCTGGGATGTTCTGCCACTAAACTACTAACCCTCTTGATGACCAATCCATCTCTGATTCGAGTTGTTTGGTACATCTCAGACACATCTCTTATTTGAATGTAATTCATTTTTTATCATTTAATTTCAATAAATTTGTTTGTAAATAAAATCGCAATGCTCAAATTAAAACATCCAAGAGAAGGAAAATAGAAAAATATCAGAATTTGGATTAACACTCAAAAAAATCTTTCAAGTATTTTTGTAAAAAGAATCATACAACTAATTTTTGAGATAAAAGCTCATCTTTAATGTCTTATACTTCTCCTTGATCTGGGGTTTTTCATCTCGTAGTTTTTCCTCCAATAAAGGAAAAAAATCAAGATTATCTTTCAATTCAATATCTTGAGATGTTTCTCATTCTTATTAGCAACTCAAGCATATTCATTTACAATCGGATCATTAAGAATAAGAAAAGCCTCTCCAGTTGAACTAAACCTGGACCCATTAAAGCTATGAACTCCTCCATTAGTAGAATTCAAAGTAAGAATCTCTTTCTTTCTGGTGTAAAAAAAGAAGTTATAATCTATTTCTCAAGAAAATGTCTATCAAATAGTAAATTGGTTAAATTGCTCTCAAAATCACATCTGCAATTATTGAATCACTCGGTATAGTTGCATTAGAACAAGAATCTATGTTATAATAATCTACAATAGGCCTATTAAGAATTAGAGAAGCCTCTTCAATCCAACTCAAAACTAATCCATCAAAACTATAAAATCCTCTAGCAATTATCCTTTCAGATTTCTCTTATGTAGAAATAGGTGGGGTATAATCAATTCCTGTAGAGATGTCCTTCAGGAAGAAAATTCAAATCTAACAATTCTTACTCATACATATCAGAATTCATAAGATTAAAATTGACATTATTATTTATAATAATTGAATGCATTGGTAAGCTTGAATCAGAAACATAGTTTATTTTGTTGATCTAGTTCTTCATCATTTTGGTAGAAATTGATATTGTCATGGTATTGCTTTTTATGGTGAAGAATTTATAAATGGACCTTTAGAGGGAGGGTACATGTAGGATCATGATGGGAAAAAGTGGCAATGGGGAAAAATTATGTTTTTCATCGACCCATAAACACAAAAATGTCGAGTTGACTTTTTTGTGGCTTGGGTGTCAGTACATTGCTCCAAATCAATGCCCAAACCAATATTTCCATATCAGATATCTGATATATCCGATCCAAATAGGATATCCGATTTTAGACATATATACATATATTTCGAACCTATTAAAATCATTTTACACTTTGACAGGTAGGCCATGGGCGCACAGTGAGGAGGTTTTTCTCATAACAGATATCCGATCTATAGCCAATATCTATTTTGAAAGGTTAGATTTTGGATTTTTCTTTGCTTTGATCGAATTTTGAATTAGATTTGTATAATTTTAGTTAGTTTTTATGGATTTTTTTTTCAAAATAGGGTTTTTGATTTAATTTTTATGAAAAACTTGAGTTTAGAATGGATTTTGATTAAAGATGAATATTTTTTTTATGGATTTTGATTTAAAAATAGTGTTGTTATGTATTTATATTAAAAATTAGAGAATCTTATAGATTTATGTTAAAAAGTAGGGTTTTTTTGAATTTTTTTTAAAACTAGGGTATTTTTACAATATGTTCATTTATATTGTCTAATTTCAATTAGATTAATTAGTTTTTAACTTTAATCAAGCATTATAGCTACTGCGAATGAAAATGCAAAAATTCCAAATGATCCACCAACTGAGAATGAAAATGCAAAAATTCCAAATGATCCTCCAACTGAGAATGAAAATGCACAAATTCCAAATGCTCCACCACCTTTGCAGTCATCAATTCAAGACTTAATTGGTGAAAATTTGTAGCAATTGAGGGGAATTTATGATGTTTATATGAGAATCCTTCGATTATCTGAGATGTCAAGCACATTGAAGGAAATAATTAAAAATATAGAAACCCTCTCCACCCAACATAATGCCTTTCATTTGTGGTGAGAAGACATGAGGGAATATTATGCATGTGGAATGTCTTATGATGATGTGAAAGATCTCGGAATAACCAAAGCCCAAATAACCTCTTTATTTGTTAATCCCCGCACTGGTTTGCTAGTTAATGTTAATAAACAAAAACTTTCTATAAAATGGTGCATGCATAGGGACATTGCAGATAAATTTTGGGATCGTTGGTGTATGGTTTTTGATAAACCCATAGAACAACAATTGTGATATACCATTTTACTTTATTAAAAGAATTATACTGCCCGAGTTTGTGTTAGGGCATCATGTCAATTACTTTGACATTAAACCGTTCCAGGGCATTAGTGGAGGTATGCCCCAGGATAGACCATGGGAAATTAGAGTAGTCTCGTGCCCATATGTTCCCCCTCCTCCCCTTCCTTCGCCACCTCCAGTATATAATACAGATATTATGTAGGATGTGGCCACACAAACTATCCAAGCTATTCACTCTTTGAGTGGTCTTTTGGTTTCTCATGCTTCTACATTAGCTTAGCCACATTCTGGTGATGTTGGTGATGGTTTGAGTGCTACTACATCATCCTCGTTAGGTCCACATATTTTTGTGCCACATACTTGCTCCATGTGCCACCAGATATGCTTGGGTCCTCTTGTACAGCCCACTGAGCATCCCTTGGACACTTCTAATTATGACCTCCATGATGTGGACATTATAGATCAAATGCAGGGGAGTGGAACACACCCTACAGAGTCCTCTCCTGCTAGAGAGGGGGATGTTGGAATAGTGACACAGGTAAGATTTAAGTTGTAAATTCATAACTTGTATTTATTTTTAAATGAATATTAATAAGAGATAGTATAAAGTACTAATATTTATTTACATGGTCTATTTAACAGTTGATGACTAAGGAGGGCTCACATAGGTAGCACCCTGAGGACATTTATTTGGCCTCGGCATGCACACATTGTATATTTTCACACTCACTCATTTTACATTTTTTTATTCTATACTTGCTTGTCATTTGAATTATCATTAATGAAATTATATATTAACTTATATGTTTATCTTATTCTCTGCTTGTAGGAAACACCTAGTGTGAGTGAGGTGTGGCCTTATCCGGATTATGGAGGTGCAATGTTAGATAAGGGGAATGTAATTGAACTCAAACTTGATTAAATTAAGATTTTTAAGATCTTATATTGGTTATACATACATCGACATAGATTGGTAGTTTCATATGTGCCCGTATTTATGTAGGTAGTTATAGGCTATCGTTGTCATTGACAATTGCCACAATGCACGAAGGAGTAGGTATTGGAACACTTGAAAGGAGTAGGTGTTGAAACACCTCAAAGGAGGAGGTGTTGAAAAGAGCCTAAAGGAGATAAGGAAAAGATCAACCTAAAAGAGGTATGTGTTTATTTTATTTTGTGTGTTTCCTATTCTTTTGGTGTATGCTGCTTGGATTAATTTATGTTTTTTTTTATTTTTTTGTTCACATATATAGAGTGAAATTACAAAAGATGGTTTGGTCGGTTCTTTGAGAGGGGCATATTCTAGGACTCCTGACCCTTTCAAGAGACAGATATTTCAGGTAATCAAGATTACAATTTTAGAGTTCAATTATAATTTAATGTATATTGATTTTGATGTTAATTATTAGATTTTAAATTATATAGTATAAGTAATCTCAATTGTGGTTTGACTTTTTCTTGTGTAGCTACCTTTAGAGGCAATGAGTGCTTCAAAGAGGCTCCATTTTGATGATCCACCGGTAGTTTGGGATGAGATAGACATTTTGGCGTATAGAATTTGAATAGATATTGAGATGACACATGCCATATTTTGTTAAACTTTGTTTGAGTTGGCATTGATGCCATTTTTGTCTATGGGAGATACACTCCAAGATTATTGGATAATTTGATGTATAGAAGTTGACAATCAAAATTTAATTTCTTCCCTCGTGTGCATGATTAAACTCTTTGAAAATTGTCCAGTGAGCAATGGTTAAATATCAATGTACAAGAGAATAAAAAAGAATGGTTGTATTATGTAGTTTATATTCATATCGCTGATTACATTGCATTGCACATCTTTCAAACTCAAAGCATTACTTAACATTGCATAACTAACAACTAGATGCTGATAGATGAAAAAAATTCAATTTACAATATAGTTTTACAAAGTCCAACCTAGCGGGTTATGCAATTACTTCACATTACATAACTAATAACTAGGAACAGTATCCAATTGCATTTTCTTGTCATGGAATTTTATGGGGACACATTTCTTTGAGGCATTTTTTCAAATAGTTCAGCGCCTTGTCTATCCTACACATTTTCTTATGGGTATGAGTAGGATGATGATGGAATAAAGTGCAATGGTGGGAAAAAATTACACATTTTCATCGTGACCAGCGTGAAAATGCCGAGTTGACTTTTTTTTGGGCTTGGGTGTTAGTACACACCTTCAAATAAAAAACCAAACCAAGATCTCCGTATCAGATATCCGATTTGAAGCAAACATATTTATATAAAAATTAGGCCTGTTAAAATCATTTCACACTCACAAACAGGCAGCGACGCATAGTGAGGAGGTTCTCCACATATCAGATATCCGATTTATCCAATATCCATTTTGAAAAGGTTAGATTTTAGATTTTTCTTTGCTTTGATAAAATTTTGAATTAGATTTGTATAATTTGATTAGTTTTATGGAATTTTTTCAAAATAGGGTTTTTGATTGAATTTTTATAAAAATTTTGAGTTTAGAATGGATTTTGATTAAAAATGAATGTTTTTTAATGGATTTTGATTAAAAATGAATGTTTTTTTATGAATTTTGATTTAAAAATAGTGTTGTTTATGTATTTGTATTAAAAATTAGAGAATTTTATAGATTTTTGTTAAAAAGTAGGGTTTTTTTTTTTAAACTAGGGTATTTTTACAATATTTTCATTTATACTATCTAATTTCAATTAGATTAATTAGTTTTTAACTTTAATCAAGCATTATGGCTGCTGAAAATGAAAATGCACAAATTCCAAATGATCCACCAGCTGAGAATGAAAATGCACAAATACCAAACACTCCACCACCTCCACAACCATCAATTGAAGAATTAATTGGTGAAAAATTGTAGCAATTAAAGGGCATTTCTAAAGTTTATAAGAGAATCCCTTGATTATTCGAGATGTCAAACACATTGAAGGATATAATTAAAAATATAGAAACCCTCTCCACCCAACATAATGCCTTTCATTTGTGGTGAGAAGACATGAGGGAATATTATGCATGTGGATTGTCTTATGATGATGTGAAAGATCTTGAAACCAAAGCCAAAATAGCCTCTTTATTTGTTAACCCCCGTACTCGTTTTCCAGTTAATGTTAATAAACCAAAACTTTCTATAAAATGGTGCATGCATAGGGACATTGTAGATAACTTTTGGGATCTTTGGTGTATGGTTTTTGATAAACCACCGAACAACAATTGTGATATACCATTTTACTTTATTAAAATTATATCTTGAGTTTGTGTTAGGGCATCATGTCAATTACTTTGACATTAAACCCTTCCAAGGCTTTGGTGGAGGTATGCCCTAGGATAGACCAAGGGCAATTAGAGTAGTCTCACACCCATATGTTCCCCCTCCTCCCCTTCCTCCACCACCTCTAGTATATCATCCAGATATTATGCAGGATGCGGCCACACAAACTATCCAAGCTATTCACTCTTTGAGTGGCCTTTTGGTTTCACATGCTTCTCGATGGCTTCGGCCACATTAAGTGATGTTCATGATGGCTTGAGTGTTGTTTTTATCATCCTCATCGAGTCCACATACTTGCTCCATGTGCCACCAAATATGCTTGGGTCCTCTTGTACAACCCACTAAGCATCCCTTGGACACTTCTAATTATGACCTCCATGATGTGGACATTATAGATCCGACACAGGGGAGTGGAGTGCACCCTATAGAGTCCTCTCCTACTAGAGAGGACATTGGAATAGTGACACAAGTAAGATTTAAGTTGTAAATTCATAACTTGCATTTGTTTTTAAATGAATATTAATAAGAGAGTATAATGTACTAATATTTATTTACATGGTCTATTTAATAGTTGATGTTTGAGGAGGAGCTCACACAAGTGACTAATAGCACCCTTAGGGCCATTTCATTTGGCCTTGACACACACAGAGTATATATTTTCACACTCACTCATTTACATTTTTTATTATATACTTGCTTATCATTTGAATTTTCATTAATGAAATTATATAATAGCATATGTTTATCTTATTTTCCTCACAGTAGGAAATACCTAGTCTTGCAGTGAGGTGCAACCTTGTCAGTTATGGAAGTGCAATGTTGGATAAGGGGAAGGTAGTTGAACTCAAATTTGATTGAATTAAGAATTTAAAGATCTTATATTGATTATACATACATCGACATAGATTGCTAGTTTCATATGTACTTGTCATTTTTATGTGCAAGAAATTATGAGCTATATGTCCTTGTTGTTGACAGAATCTTGAGAGCAAAGGTGCAACCCTTCTAGATTATGGAAGTGCAATGCCAGATAAGGGGAAGGTGAGTGAACTCAAATTCAATTGAATTAAAATTTTAAGATCTTATATTGATTATACATACATCGGTATAGATTGGTAGTTTTATATGTACTTGTTATTTTTGTAATACCACGGGCAGTTATGGCTATCACGTTGTTGTTGACAAGTCGCGACAAGGTGCAACCTTGTCTAGATTATGGAAGTGTAATGTTGGATAAGGGCAAGGTAATTGAACTCAAATTTGATTGAATTAAGAATTTTAAGATCTTATATTGATTATACATACATCGACATAGATCGGTAGTTTCATATGTACTTGTCATTTTTATGTGTAGGGAATTATGAGCTATACGTCCTTGTTGACAAGGGCCACAACACCCGAAGCAGTACGTATTGGAACACTTGAAGGAGTAGGTGTTTGAAACACCTCAAGGAGGAGGTGTCCGCCCTAAAGGAGATAAAAAGAAAAATATCAACCCTAAAGAGGTATGTGTTTATTTTATTTTGTGTTTGGTATTTATATGTTCCTAATACCGACAATTGTATGCTAACTTGGATCAATTTTATGTTTTTGTTCACATATATATAGATTGACATTACAAAAGTTGGTTTGGTCGGTTCTTCGAGGAGGGTGTTCTAGGACTCCTAACCCTCTGAAGAGAGGCGGATATATTAGGTAATCAAAGTTACAATTTTAGAGTTCAATCATAATTCAATGTATATTGATTTTGATGTTAATTATTGATTTTAAATCATATAGTATAACTAATCTCAATTATGGTTTGATTTTTCTTGTGCAACTACCTTCAGAGCCAACGAGTGCTACAAAGAGGCTCCATTTTGATGATCCACCAATAGTTTAGGATGAGATAGACATTTTGGCATGTAAATTTTGAATAGACATCTAGATGGCATATGCCACATTTTCTAAAAAATTGTTTGAGTTGGCGTTGATTCCATTTTTGTATATGGAGATACACTCAAGATTATTGGATAATTTGATATATAGAAGTTGACAATCAAAATTTAATTTCTTCCTCATGTGCATGATTAAACTCTTTGAAAATTTAATTAAGTGAGCAATGGTTAAATTTCAATGTACAAGAGCATAAAAAAGAATGGTTGTATTATGTAGTTTATATTCATATTTTTTATTACCTCCATTGCATCTTTCAAACTCAAAGCATTATTTCACATTGCATAACTAATAACTAGATTATAATAGATGAAACTTCAATTACAATATAGTTTTTACAAAGTCAACCCTAAGCGGTTATGCAATTACTTCACATTACATAACTAATAACTAGGAGCAATCCAGTGCATTTTCTTGTCATGGAATTTTGGCAGGACCACATTTCTTTGGGGGCATTTTTTCAAACAATTCAACGCCTTGTCTATGCCACCACATTTTTCATACATGTGTACTAAAGCATGTTATCAAATAGTTCATTGGCTTGTTGTTATGGCTAAAATCCTAAAACAAGTTCTTTCAAACAAGCTATGGATTGATGCAAAGTGGGGGTGAAAACATATGTGAAAACTACCCTTGACTCCTTTGGACCAAATTTGAGGAATCCAGTAACATACCCCTGTCCTAGGCTAGTGGAATTAAGCCCTCTTTTAGTGAGTTCCCTTTAAACACTTGATCTTCATAAGAAAACCCCAAAAAATCTTGAGTTGTGTCATAAAACAACAAATTCTAAGATTATTCTACACCTACATGTCCTTTAGTAGGATGTCCCATGAAACTATATGTTCACCATGCAAATGCATAGGGTTTATTGAAAGTACCAATTGCACAACTCCCCTGACCATTCCACTGACTCAGACACCTCTATTATGACCCCAATATGCTGAAACGTTAAAGAGATTCCCCCACTCTCATTGATTTTAACAAACCCTAGGCTAAAAGCTTCATTTTCATGCAATTTAAGCAATGATTTGCTTAGGACAACAACTCCAAGACTCAAAAATCATTTCCCCTTTCTTAAATGGACTTGCACACATTCAAATCACATTGTACACATCCTCTCCATTGAGCCACATGAAAGGCACAATAGGTGGAGGGCTTCAATAATTCATAATTTACTCCAAAAATGCAAAGATTATGTTCACTAGGTTATTTTTTTATATATTGTGTATATATTTTGAAATATTTATACATTAACTAAAATATTGAAATAATATTGAAATATTATACATAATAATACAATATATTATATATTAAATACATAATTGGGTAAGAGATTATCATAAATTGTATATTATATATTACATTATAAACTATATTGTATGTATATATTAAATTATAAACTTTATTGCATTTTTAAATCCTTATATTTATAAATTGTATAGCATTTTTGCAACTCTATATAAAACATATCGGATATCGGATTCAAATTGGATATCCGATCCAAATCGGATATCCGATTTGAATCCGATATCTGATATTTCTGACACAAAATTTAATGCCTAGAGATTAGCCTCGGGCTTCTTTTGGATTTTGGTTGAGACACCACTTCAATCTAAGAAATTAGAGCACAAAAACATGTTTAATAACTTACCTTTGCTTTTCGGACTTAGCCCTTATGAACATGACTTTTTTTACCCAAAATTGTGAAGCGAAAAAGGGTTTGTAAAGAGGAGCTTCTCAAATTTCCACCAATATAAATTATACTTTAGTTTGAATCTAATAAATAATTATTATTTATTTTCCTATTAGAATTATGACTAAAATCTTGATTGATAACCTAATTGAAAAACATCTATAATGTTCAAATTTGTATCACATTTTTGAATCCAAAACATCGTCACATTCTATGTTTCATGCTATAGGATTTAAAAAAAATTGAATTCATGAAGTTTGACCAAGTTAAGGTGGTGGACATGAGTTTTATATTTTTAAAAAATTTAATAAAAATTCATAATTAATTATTCACTTGGAAAAAATATAAAAAATATGCATCACATCCGGACATGAGTCCTATACTTATATCTAAAATCTTATAAAATATTGTGATTTTATTATGGTTAGGGTGAGTCAGGCCAGTTACCTAAAAGCTAGCATTTTTTTCCTAAAATTTAAAGTACTCGCATTGAAATTTCAATTTTCACCAAATAGATTTTTTTTTTAGAAATAAGCACAGTAGTTTAGAAACTACATTCAATTTGCCATAGATTCTATTCTTACATATTTTTGAAATAATATAGATAACTTATTCAAATTTTTACGTCAAGTTGTCTAACTTTTATTTTTTTGAATTTTCATTGCCACTTAAGGGCCTATTTTTTCCATGATGATTTTGCACATACCCATATATGTGTACCAAAGCTTTTTATCAAACAACTCACTAGCTTGTTGTTATGGTTAAAAGCCTAAAACAAGTGATTTCAAACAAGCTATGGATTGATGTAGAGTGGGGATGAAAACATATGTGAAAACTACCCTTGACTCCTTTGGACCAAATTTGAGAACCAATAACATACCCCTGTCCTAGGCTAGTGAATTAGCCCTCTTTCACAATTTCACAAAGTGAGTGCCCTTTAAACACTTGATCTTCACAAGAACACCCCAAAAAATCTTGAGTTGTGTCATAAATGATGCAAAAACAAGGTGGAGATCAACTTAAAATGACAAATACAAGATGATCAACCCAAAATCTAGAGCAAATTCAAAAGAACTTCACAATTCCACTTGTCAAGTACATTCTTTCTACCAATAGTGCCAAACGGCTTCAAGGGACTTTTCAACCAACATTCCCAAAATAATTATCAATTAAATGATGGATTTAAACACCCATTAAGGTCTTACACAACATAATTCAAGATAAAATATAACTCCTTTGGATCAGTTTAGACTTCCAATACACTCACCATGGGAAAATCAAGGAAAAGAGGTCAATTTAACAAAGTACCCTTCAAAATTTTCCAATCACCTTGAAACCTTGGGAAAGTAAATTAAATGGCCCAAAACCATAAAATACACCACTAGTTTTCACCTGTATGGTCAAAAACACTCCCAACTCAAAAAACCTCCTTTTCTAATGCAAAAATAAGGGTTTTTTCAAAATCTTCATTCGCAACAAATCAATGGTCCAAACACCTTTCATAGGGTCTTCCTTGACATTTTCAATGCTTACAAACTCAACTTCATCAACATTTCATTGAAAAGCACTTCAAAACCATCACTTTTCAAGGGAAAATTTGCATTTCCAGCCCTAGGGCATCACACAATCGCCACAAGAATGTTTTATTCTGATATAAAATGCATTGATAAATCTAGAATAATACATTTTGTACCAATTCACTCAGTTATAGGAGAAAAGAGTGGGTGGATTGGTCAAAAACTCATTATTTTGCTTTCAAACCCTTCACAAAAGGAAAAACAGGGTACACACTGTATTTTTTTGAATTTCTCTTACAAAATAGAAGATTAGAACTCCAAACCAAGTTTAGATCAAATAAAAATCATAAACATTCAACCTCTAAAGATTTCAAAGCATGACTGGGTTTGTATAGTCCGTACAATAGCAAACAATTTTAAAAAATAGTGAAAAAACTCATAAAATGAACTAAAAAATGTAGCATTCTTATTGTGTGAGTTTCATTCAGCAACTCGTATGACCAAATGGACTATTCAAACACGTCTATATGGGTAATTTTTTTCTAGGGATGGTCCTCTTTTGCACCCAAATATGCTAAATCACTCTGAGCTACATTGGATCGATGATTTCCCTTTAGAGTCCAAAGTGCTAAAAGGAAACAATCTTTGAAGGGCTATTTCTTGGAAACCATGATGTTTATAAACTCTCTGTTTGAGGCTATGGGATTGTGTTTAGCCCATCTACAATAACCTCTCTCGGTTTTTTCTCTCAGAGGCATTTTCCCATGGTGGCAAGCTTTTAGTTGAGGGAAAAGTTGTCAGATGCAAGGTGCAAATTTCATTCAACAACTCGTACGACCAAACATACTATTCCAACACATCCATATGGGACATTTACGCTAGGTATGGTCCTCTTTTGCACCCAAATATGCCGAATCACTCCGAGCTATATTGGACCGACGCTTTTCCTTAAGAGTCCAAAGTGCTAAAATGAAGCAATCTTTGAAGGGCTATTTCTCAGAAATCGTGACATTTACAGACTCTTCGTTTGAGGCTATGGGATTGTGTTTGGCCCACCTACAATAACCTCTCTCAGTTTTTGCTATCTTGGAGGCGTTTTCCCATGGTGGCAAGTTTTCAGTTGAGGGAAAAGTTGTCAGATGTAAGCAGTGTAAAGTTGCAAAGTGGTGCAAATTTCATTCAACAACTCATACGACCAAATGAACTATTCCAACATGTCCAGATGGGTACATTTACGCTAGGGATGGTCATCGTTTGCACTCAAATATGCTGAATCACTTTGAGCTACATTAGACTAGCGATTTCCCTTAAGAGTCCAAAGTGCTAAAAGGAAACAATCTTTGAAGTGCTATTTCTCATAAACTGTGACATTTACAAAATCTCCCTTTGAGGATATGGGATCGTGTTTGTCCCATCTACAATAGCCTCTCTCAGTTTTTGCTATATCGGAGGCATTTTCCGGTGGTGGCAAGTTTTCAGTTGAGGGAAAAATTGTCAGATGCAAGCAGTGTAAAGTTGCAAAGTGGTGCAACTTTCATTTTGCAACTTGTACGACCAAATGGATTGTTCCAACACGTCCATATGGGTACATTTACACTAGGGATGGTCCTCTTTTGCACCCAAATATGCCAAATCACTTCGAGCTATATTGGACTAACGATTTCCCTTAAGAGTCCAAAGTACTAAAAGGCCATACCATCTATTGTACGATCTGTAGCTGGATGGTATGGCCATGGTAGATTTTATTAGGACTGTATAAGGTGACTATGTGGGTTTAGAGAGCTAGAAACATCTGTACTTGAGTTGGTGAGTTGCCATGCATGACAAAAATGAGTGAAATTAGGTAAAAAATGGTGGTTACAACTTGCTAATGTCAATGAAACATAGTGGCAACAAGATTTAAGGTTGGATCAAGTTTTTGCAGGTCCTAATAGACGTGTTTGATGAGTTTATAGGGTGTGGCAAGGTTGGAAAAATTGATTTCCTTAAAAACCTCATGAAAGTTGCTAAAAATGAAGTTGCACCCAAGTTGGATTTGAGGAGCAAAAGTGGTAAGCCAATGTAATTTATTATATATAAATAGGAGATATTACAAAACCTAGTTCAAAATAGCATACTGATAGGAAAGAACCAAGAAAAAAACCTTTGCTTGTAGCTCGATTAAGTACAAAAAGTTATTACAGAATTGTCCCAATAACAGTAACAAAGCATACACCTATATGACTAATTCAACCTATGAGTTTCCAAAATACAGACCCCTTTACATTTTAAACATACCCTTTATACAATGCCAAAAATTTGACCCATATTTCAAAAAACATCATTGTGCTTAGATTATGCCCATACACAATTATGACCTTTTTACATTGTTTCACATTTGAAAATTCAAATTTTACAATTTTTTCCTATTGGAGGCATTCAAGGGCACAGTATTCCACAATAGTAGTATGTTCATGTTCTAGACTAACAAGCACCTGTACAAACCATCAAGGTAGCTTAGAATAACCAATCTATATTATTCTAAATGACACAAAATATGATGAGATGGTAATGCAAACTATAAAAGACACTTAGAATAACCAATCAATATTGTTGTAATTTGTTGCATACCTCTCCAAAAGGATCAGAGCTAGCTATTATTGTATCAGGTCCATGATCAATCGTGCCAAGAATATTGCAAAAGTGGGAAAATGAGAAATCTATATTGTCACAAAAGAAAGGATGTAGTGTACGGTCTCAATTGCCAATTCTTAACTTTAAAACATCCTTTGCATTGGGTGACACTCTAGAGTTATCATGCCAAAAAATTTGAATTACCTGCTTTACATTATCGGTTAACTTCTTATCAACACATGGGAGCCTCCTGAAAAAATCCCATGTATCATTTTGATGAGGATCATCTATTCTTTCTCTTCTTGCAAGTTCTCTATCCAAAGTTTTATGATTTATGTCAAAGTAAATACAAGTTTGTATCATAAAGCAATCCGTTTTCAATTGGTGGATTACTAGGGTGGTTGTAATGACTCTCTGAGTAGCTCTCTTTTCCTTTTCCTTGTTATTTTTTCCAATAGACTTGAGAGCATTAAAACGATTTTTTGCAATAATAGAATTTTTTTCGGTCTTGTTCACATGAATCTTCAATTTGGCTAGCAAAGGTCTCATCTTTTGCATCTTTAGCAATTGTACAAAAAATTGGCATTGCTCGGTCAATGTCTTTTCGCTAAAATATTGGTTGAAAAGTCTTCTAGCCCACAACCGAATAGTTCATGTTGACCTCTTGCCTTCAAAATTGTTTATAATGTTCTCATCAATTTCAAGTAACCATTTAGGGGTTCTTGAAGGTCTTGAATTTGGAATATTCCTTTCTTCCACACAAGGTTCTTCATTTCTCATGTAATCTAGTGAAACATAATTTACAATTGCTTCTATATTATGTTCAAAATCTTCATTTTCACCATGAACATTTTCAATATCAATTTGAATAATTTCATTCCCAATTTCAATATCATGTTCAACATCTTCAAATCCAACATTTTCACCTTAAAAATTTTCATTATCAATTTCAATATTTTCATTCCCAATTTCAATATCATGTTCAACATCTTCAAATCCAACATTTTTCACCTTGAACTTTTTCATTATCAATTTCAATATTTCATTCCCAATTTCAATATCATGTTCAACATCTTCAAATCCAACATTTTCACCTTGAACATTTTCATTATCAAATTCAATATTTTCATTCCCAATTTGAATATCATGTTCAACATCTTTAATTCCAACATTTTCACCTTGAATATTTTCACCTTCAACATATTCAATTTCCTCTTCACTTGAAAGACCATAGGGGTTAGGTTCACCAATATTTAACATACCTTGTCTTCTCTTATGACCTTCTCTATCTCTATGTTTATATGCTTCAATTTTTTCTTTTGTAAGCTTTCGACGACTGCTGCTCCCCATTATACCTCATAAAATATGCTAAAAAATCATTGCTTATGACAAAATTTAGTAGAAGATGCTCCAAAAAGTTGATCTTTGCCTCTTCCTATCTAAAACCATGCATTTGTCATCTGTAAATCCGGCAAACAGAATGTAGGGTTCATTGGAATGCACAAAATGGCCCACATGGGATTTTTCTATGGCCTAAAAATCTGATTTTTGTTGTAATCTGATATCCAATACAATCTGATATCTGATTTGAAAAATATTTTAAGTTTTTTGTAACAGTATGATTTTAGTTCTGCAAATCGGATATCCAATTTGAATTGGATATTCGATTTGTGTACAAATAGACCTAAGGGTTA